>CATIWM010634814.1:0-12930 GCA_949671775.1 Mallotus repandus
GGAAAAAAAATGTTTGAAGACAAAGATAATAAGAAGAAAATAAAAATAAAAAAAAAGGAAAAGGAAAAAGGAAAGAACATAAAAATTAACGATAAAATAAAAATAAAAAGATGAGGAAAAAAAGAAAAAGAAAGAAAAAAAAGTATAAAACCAAAGTAAAAAATAAAATAGATGGGCATTTTAAGTAAATTTTTTTTATTTCTAAACATTGAAAAATAACTTTTTATGTGTATTTAAGTTATTTTTTTTTAACTAATAATTTATCTTCCTTTAATTTATTTTTTTTAATTCAAACACTGAAAAATAAAAAAATATATTTTTTACAAATAAACAGAGTCTGAATGTTAATTTTTAAGAAATTCGAACCTATACTTTTTAAGCAGGCAAACAAAGACTCTCATCATCATAGTCAAAACCTGAAACTGAAGGAGTGATTAATTAATGGCATAGAAGAAAACTTTTCACTATTTGTCTACTCAACAATCCACCATATGAAGCAATTTCTTATTCCCTAATGACTCAAAATCAGCAATTAGGTAGGCTCTAAATAACCCTCTTCATACTTCATAATCGTGCACCAATCTCTCCTTTGTATAAATAGCCACCACCACCATCTCCATGTTGCCATCTCAGTTGATCCTTTCTTGTCATAACTATACATACACTAGCAGGAAAGCATATCTTGCCTCAACCTCTAAAAGCAAGAATGCAAACCTTGCCATTTCTTCACATATTACTTGTGTCTATAAGCTTATGCTTCCATGGCATCTCTGGGGACTCCGGTGAATGGCAAACTGCCCATGCCACATTCTACGGTGGCAGTGACGCTTCTGGCACAATGGGTAAGCAATAAAGGGGTTGTTTTTCGTGTACTGAAACCTCACAGTATTGAAGAAGACACCAGTACACCAGTACTGCTAAGCTAAACCTTAGTGCGAATCACATATTGTTCTTTTTAACTTTTTTTTGTAGGCGGTGCTTGTGGATATGGAAACTTGTACAGCCAAGGGTATGGAACTAAAACTGCAGCTTTAAGCACTGCCCTTTTCAACAATGGATTCAGTTGTGGTGCCTGTTTTCAATTACGTTGCAATGATGATCCTCAGTGGTGCCTCTCTCGTACCATCACCGTTACAGCTACAAACTTCTGTCCTCCAAACTATGCACAAGCTAGTGATAATGGTGGCTGGTGCAATCCCCCTCGTCAACATTTCGATTTAGCCGAGCCTGCTTTCTTGCAAATTGCTCAATATCGAGCTGGAATTGTTCCTGTTCTGTTTAGAAGGTACGTTGCAATAAAGATCACAACGCTTCTTTTGCTTTGGAGCTAAGATAATTAAAATCTTTGAACTGTCTCTGGCAGAGTGCCATGTGAGAAGAAAGGAGGAATCAGGTTCACCATCAATGGCCATTCTTACTTCAACTTGGTGTTGATAAGCAACGTGGCTGGTGCAGGGGATATCAGTACATTGGCCATCAAGGGGTCAAGGACAGGGTGGCAAACCATGTCAAGAAACTGGGGCCAAAACTGGCAGAGTAACTCATACCTCAATGGCCAAAGCCTCTCTTTCAGAGTTACTGCTAGTGATGGAAGAACTATCACCATGTACAATGTTGTGCCTGCAATTTGGCAATTTGGACAAACATTTGAAGGTGGCCAATTTTAGTAAATTGTATATTTATGAATTTTACCCCAAGTGTAACAGAATCTATATATATATATATATATATATACAAACTATTTATGTATGGCCGGTCATGCAGAGGTTGGCCAATAGGCACCTAGGCTTTCAAGTGCTATGAAAGTTAATCCCCAGCTTTGCACAACAGGGGAGCGGATGGAATAAGGCTATTTTATTTGTAACTTTATTTTTGGGCAGTTGAGCTTCAACCATTGTTCGACCGGTAATTTTTATGAATTCAGCGGTCATTGGCTATTTAATGTTTCTATTTTTTGTAAACTATGGCGAGCGTTGTTTACTGTTGTAATGTGAACTTTTTGCTAAAATACCCAACGAACTTCTGAAAAGTAATCAAAGCAGTAGAACAGTTGCACTAAGTAATGTCTCTAACAGTAGTGCCGTTACTCTCTAAGATTTACATGTACTTGCCATAGAGAGGCAACAAGCGGTGTGAAACACTTAGATGAAAAATAAGTATCTCAACAAAAGAATTCCGAGTCTATGCTATAAATATATGAACAATCACATTGAGAGGCAACACCTACATCCTTCCCATCACTAAACAAAGAGAGACAACTTCTCTACAAAATTCACAGCTTAAACCAAAATGGAATTGACCTTTAAAACTGGGAGAAACCTCACTCCAAAAAACACCTACATACACATCCTCATCTAATTCAACCCAGTCAACATAGTTTCGATGGTTTCTACACATGGTAGCAGCAAGTCAGCAATCCATAGCCATTAGCATCAAAACTACAACCTTTGTAATATATCATAGCACATTATCGCCCAAGCCACAACAGTAAGCTCAATAATTTAGTAATGAATATTTTAATCTCAAAACAATTTTACCTTTCTCCACACCAAGCTTCCCTCCAGTGACCAACCAATGACCTGGAGCATCTTCTGGCCCCCTCGTCATCTCAGACATATCAACAAATTTAGCCAATTTCTTGCCTATACTGTTTTCTACTGTACTCGAACTTGAGTCACCAGAGTTGGTATTATTTGCAGAAGAAACTTTCTTTGATTTGTCATTTGGAGCATGATCCCACAAAGATCTTCGTATAGTGCAGCCAGGTAGCCTTGAATACAAAAGTTTCATGTACAAGACGTTTCTTGACCCAAAATCCCATACTCCAAGCTGTGCTCCTGTTACTAAGCAGACACCAGAGAGATCACCTATGAAGCTTTCTGGGTTCTCAATTGGTGCAGTGCTCACATGAGAAAAATTCTTCCATTTCACTGGCTCAAACCATCTACTATCCTGCTCTTCAGGTCCCTGCCACTTAGGAGCACCAATTGCGACATGGGTGTCCCAGAATGGAAGAAGAAATTTTGGAAGAGATGCTAAGTGTTGAATATGAATACTTAGCCGATTCTGCTTGGCTCCTTCAATACATAATCGCATGCCGGTAACAGGTTTGCGTCCTACTGATATCTGCATTCAATAATAACCAATATCAAACAAAAGTTTCAAAGAGGTTACCCCAGTTAGGTATCTTGGGTTATTTAGAGTCTACCTCTGAATGACTGATTAGCATGTCACACTATAACTTAAGATCATCATAATATTCAGATGTTACATTAAATGCACTAGCATAATTAGTGATTTAGTTCTTTATAAAGGCCCAGCTCCAGAGAATTCAGAGTTTCTTTTTGGTGCATAAATGAGGTAGCCCAGGAATTACTCCGTGCCCTAGGACAGAACTACTACTGCACATCGCTAGCATTTACACATACAACTTGTTGTTCCAAAGCAGTTCTTTTATACCATTTGCTAACTATCTATTTTTCACTTGAGCACTAAAAACATAGGGAAAAAAAAGCCAAAAAAAATGCATGCCTGCTCCTGGCTGACATAAAGCTTTGCCCCCATCATGCTAAATTGTAAAGATGGGCACACAGGTTCCTTTCTTTGGTGGCCAGGTATATTTTCCTGTACAGGAGCCCACATTCGGGGAATTTGAAACTCCAGAAAATATCTAAGCTCTTCAATCTGAGGTTTGTCTGCATATAATTATTAAAAAATAATGGGTAACAGCTGACATAATTCATTTAAAATAAGCCATGCAGCATGTAGGAAGGGAAAACAAACTAAGCAGTGATCTATGACTGTTACATTCAAGGTATAGACCAATTGCACGAGTCAGATGCTCCTTTCCAGGTGTCCCATTGAGGAGATCTGTTATAGCAACAAAAGTCATCTCAATGACATCAGGAGAGGATTTCACAGTTCTTGCCCAGCGGGTGTGATTTTGCTCCAAATCATCTCCTCCCCTCCTCCGGAAAATAACTGTCACATCCTGCATTGATAAATGATTTTTGTTTATATTTAAGGCTCATGTTGAATCAGCATAAGGTCCAGCAGCTCAGCAATTAATGATACAAATTTGTTTAATCAGACCTACGGGAGTCTCATTTACACATAAGATGACACCACGCCAGTGTACAAAGGACCCACAAAAGAAATAAAAATATCATCAAAAGTAAAGCAAAGCAGCGAGTCTAAAAATTAGAAATTCAGGGGCTGCAGCATACTTCTTTTCCAGTAAGATATGGAGCACTTGTCGGTTGTGGATATATCCCTTGGCTATTAAATAAGCTAGAATCACCACTCTGCAAAATTCAAGGATACTCTATGATAAGCCAACAGCTAACATGAAGTGAAATAACATTAATGAAGAGAATAATAAGATAAGAATAATAAGATAAATAATCCAGAATTAACCTTATCCTTGAGTCTCATAGGACCTGAACTTGTATGACTCTCTGTATCAGAGAATCTCTGATTTCCAATATCCTGAAGGTAGTTTTTAATTTCCTTTGTTGATAAAGGGGATGACTGATGTTGCTTAATGTAAATCATATCCTTACCACCAATAGTTACAGAAGTGATAACATGTGTTCCAAAGTTTTCAATAAAACTGTCAAAAGAGAAAATCATAATTAAGGACAATGTGAATTTTGTAGGTATGACATCAATACTCCTTATTTAATGCAACTCCATACCTCGCCAAGGATGAAGGGTCCCAACTAGTTGGGACGGCACGCTTAACATTTTCCTGTAACACTAATGGGGATTTCATAAGCTGGACCTTGGCAAGCGGAATATAAAATCCATCCATTGAGAGGGTCTTTGTAGTTGCAGCATCAATATGCTTTGAACCAGTAAAGCTAAATGCAGAATTGAAGCTACCAAGTGGAAAGTTTCCAGATAGATCAGCCTTTTGATTAAAATACTCCACCATCTGCAGTGATCCATCAATAGAGGTAAATGATGCAATTGTAACAGCATCAAGTATATCTATATTATTTATTTACACCATTCAATGAACAAGCAAATAATATTCTAGATTTCAAACAATTGGACTTGTTGCATGTCCAATAGCACAACAATTTGTATGAACTGAGAATTACCCAAGAAAAGACAAAAGCACAACTAATGACCCCAAGTGGACAAAATTGCAGGGAAACTACGAGAGAAAAATTAAAGTTCCCTTCCAGCAATGCAACAAAATGTTTGGTCAATTGTTCAGAAGCAATGAAATCAAACCCAGCCAAGCCTAGCCTAGTTTTGGCATTTACAGGCCTGGGGTTGCCAGAACCAGAAATTGAATTCCACTATAGTTTGTGTTTGTACCAGGGTGAAGTATTCTACTTTATGTTTCACAGAAATGACAAGTTAAGCACCTTCAGAGGCTTAACTGAGCTCATTCATCAATTGCAATCGCATACATGTCCAAAGAAAACATCATAGGAAGTCTAAAACTTGAACTCTATTTGAGGAATTTCACTCATCCTTTAGAACTCAATTCCCTACATCTTGAACGCTTCCTTCCCTCCCAAAACCCCACAACACATTGTTAATACTAAACCACAAAACCATCAAAAACCCATACAATTGAATGTATATATAAGAAAAATGAAAAGCACACGTATAGAATAGCTCACAAACACATCATACCTCATGATAAGTGCAAACAACAGAACTCTGTCTTCCCTGAGAATCAAGAGACTTATTGATGATATCTCTTGAAATATTAGGCAATTCAATATCATCATTCAAATAAAGATTCCTAGTATGTTCCTCATCAATCTGAACAACTCTAGACCCAGCTACTCCTTTACAATACAGCAGCCTTGTATCAAAGTTCACATCAAATCCCCTTCCTAAAGCCTGCACTGAATTGATTGCTGTATGCATAGCCGCCACCCCAGCATTTCCGATTGCATTCTCTCCCATTTTCTCATCACAAACACACGCAGCAAATCAAAACAAAAAAAACTTTTCAAATTCCCTAAATTCCCATCTTCACGGCAAATTCTATTTTCGATTGATAGAATTGTCAATAGTCAATAGTCAACACCATTTACTTTTTCTCTAAAATTGAAGAGAACCCAGTTCATTAATATCTTATAAAATCAAAATCCAAATCTCAAAATCACATCTTTTTCCGTAGTTTTAAACCAAAAAAAAAAAAACATGGACATTGACTGTTAAAAGAAAAAAAAAATTTCAAGGAAGAATCTCCAATCGAGAATGGATGACAACAACAAGAAGATGAATTTAGTAAAGACGAATTGAGATTATATACAGAGCTGCATCTTCGTGTAGATCTTGAATCGAGTTATCTTTTATTACTGTTGTTGGCTTTTGGTAAAATTGTTTGTTTTGCTTCTAATCTCTAAAATTCTACTGTATTTTTTTTTAGAGCATTGACTTTCAGTCTTTTTTACGTATTTATGTGTGTTTTTTAATATTTTTTTAATGGAAGTGTAAAAACAAAAAGATGTTAGCGTGTTGGTTTGCCTTAGAAATTGACCGTTGAATTCTTTAAGATTGTGACGTGTAGTCTCATCCAACGGTCTGCATGGTATTGTTATAAGGATGTCAAAGATTAGTCTAGTCAGTCGGTATGTTAATGTTATCATTTTTTGTATATTTATATATTTTAAAATAATTATTAAATAATTTAAATTAAAATTAAAATTTAATTAAATATTTATTGCAATAAATTTATTTTATAATTTTTTTCATTAAAATATGTACATTCTTTTAATATGTATAGTAATAAGAATAATACTTGAATAAATAAAATAAAATAAAAAATAGTTGAAAAAAATGAATGTTTAGTTAGAATAAAAGACGTAAATTTTTATGAAAAAAGGGATAATATTTTATATATAATAAAAATTAAACATAGAGTAATGTTTTACATTGAATTTAATATATATATTATAAAATAAGTTTTTAATATTTTAGAGAAAAATATTGTAAATTTTAATAACTCAGTATGTAAGAATTTAAGAGTGAATATTGAATTATGAAGAGTGATATTTTTCAAAATTTAAAATTAATGACATTAGAGCTCAACATTTAATATGTATTCGTTGAATTCTAACTAAATCTATTTGATTTAGACAGAATTGTAATGGCGATAAAAATTTTTCAATAAATAATTTAATATAAATACATATATCATGATATCATTAATTTAAAATGTCGTTTAAACTATAAACAGTCTTTATTAGTTGATTCGGTTCTTGCTATCTATACTCTCTTTTTTTTTTCAAATTTTGAGCTTTTTTCTAATGTAGTTTACATTATTTATTTGAATAAAAAATTGAATTCTACCATTTAATTGAAAAAATTTTACATGCAACGGAGTTTGTATATAATTTCATATTCATGTATAATGAAATCCCTTATACTCATTTTATGTTATATTTTTCATTGATTGGAAATTTATGGTAAATATTTTTTTTAATTATATATAAAACACACACAAAAGTCAGGTTATAAAATTATGGCAAAATTTATAGTAAACTTAGTTATATGCATACTAAATTACTATATATATTCTAAATTTTTTAAAATATGAAAAAATAAAATAATTTAATTATATTAATGAAGCAATTTCAATAAAATAAAAATTATAAATTAGTTACATAGTTTTTAGAAAATAAGAAGTTACATCCTCTTAGTTGTAGCTATTTTAATAAAATAAGAACTTATAAGTTTTCTTTTTTAATGAAGTGTAAATCAATTAGTTACTAGTTGAAACTCTAAAAGTGAGGTTTTGGATTCAATTTTTATATGAAGTATATTTGTGATATTCTGCCTAGCCCACCTAAGAGGGATGATAAAACATCCTATCACGAGATTAAAGCATTTGATTGAGAATATAGTTTAATCTCTAAACCCCCTAGCTCTCCTATTTCAAGTCAAGAAGTTTAGTCATTTAGGCTAGTTATTCAAAAATATATTTGTGATATTTTTTTGAGAATAGGATGATTTGATAATATTTGTAGGAAAAATTACAAATTTAATATCTCAACTTTTCAGTTTTTTTATTTGAGTGTCTAACCTTTTTTTTTATCAAATATTTGAACTTTAAAGAACATATCAATGTAATGTTTCCAGTCAATCTGATACTGATTGTATACTAAGTCAAATCAAACAGACCTCACTCTTGTCCCAATTATCAGTCATGTCATGTGTCAAGTATATTGATAAAAATAACCTTACTATAGATTATGGTTGGACAAAAATAACATCAAAACCTTTTAAAGACAAAATGAACTTTAACATTAACTTCAAAAAAAAAAGAGAAACCTAGTGTTCATTTTGAAGCATAGCCTCCCAACACTTGTTTTAGCACCTCTGCCATCGCCGCCGCTGCGGCCTCCTCTTCCACCGCCTCAGTCTTGTAATGGAAAAAAATAAAAATAAAAAACAAAATTCACTTATGTTTTACTTCCACACTATTTGACCTTAATAAGAAAAAGTTACGAGGTTTCATTTTATTGGCTAAAAGATTGAAAAGAAAAGGAAAAAAAAAACATAGCATAAAATATCAGCAACAAGGCAAAAGAAGTTGCACTGTGTTCGCTGGTAGTGTTGTCCTATCTTTCTTCGCACAATATTGCTTCAACATACCCAACCAAAAATCCTCTTCAATTCCTCAGATTTTAGCTTCTTTTTCTCATTAAAGCCAAGGACTCTTTGCTTCTTAATGGACAAAGATAAAGAGAAGCCATTAACTTTGTCCCAAAAATGCTTCAATCCAACATTAGCTTGCAGAGCTTCTACTTAACTCGCACAAGGCCTCTATCAAGTAATCAATTATATAACCTTTGACACCTAACTTTTTTTTAAGTTTGAATTTTATAGTTCAAGTAAATTGTTGGCTTTTTTTTTTTAATTTTTGAATTGGAGCTATAAAGATTGAATTTTTATTATATGGGTATATTAGAAAATGTGAGGAACCGTCTGTACATGGATTATTCGAGATGATTGTGGTGCTTTGGGTGGTGGACAAATGGGTCGTAAGCTTGTCAAGCAGTTTCACAAATGACTATTAAAGTAATGGTTTTGGACCCACTTGAGAATGGCTATTAACGTATAAGTTTGAACTCTTCTTCACCCGCTGACCTTGAAGCTAAAGTAGAAGGGGGCACGATAGGATCCCAGAAGTCCCAACTAGAAGAATGAGGTGGTGGTGGAGGCGGCCGTGGAGCTGCTGGAAAAAGATGTTGAGAGGCTATGCTTCAAAACGAACACTAGTATTTTTTTTTTTTTGTTAAAAGTTGATGCTAAGATTAATTTTATCTTTAAAAGGTTTTAAGATTATTTTTTTCCGTTATATAATGCAATACACATGACATATGATATGGCTGATAATTAGAACAAAAGTGAAACATATTTGACATAGCTCAGCACACAATTATCATCAAAGACACTATATTAATATATTTTATTAAAGTTCAAATATTCAATTACAAAAATAAAAAAAATTAGACAATTAAATAGAAAAAATTGAAAAAATTAAGATACTAAATTTATAATTTTTTCAATATTTATATAATGATGTATGAGTTCAAAAAAATAAAATAAAAGTCATCTCCTTTTAATTTTTAACTATTCATCTCCTTTTAGTTTTAACTTTATATTCTTTTATAAGAATTCAAATGTCACAAATCTAAAAATTTTCAATTTTAACATATATATATATATTAGAAATTTATTAATTTTAGTTAGGTCAACGTTGTAGAATTAGAAATATATTAAATTTAGTTACGTCAACTTTTTTTTTTTTTTTTTCAATTTCCTAATTCTTTCTGCATGTATATTTGATCTCGTGAATTTATAAAGTTAAGCTCATAGTCTATATATATAAAAAGGAATTTCTAAACTGGCAAGTTCATTAATTAGTACTTATCATATATCATAAGTAATTTAATTAGATTTGAGTTTTAGGTGCATCACTTCTCCTATTTCCTTTGTAGTCGTACGTCTACTCCAAATTTGCAAAGGATGGAATTTTTTATATTCCATCATTTTATATTTGCACTCCATTATGAATGTTTTGAAAGTGTGAATAACATAAATATTCTTAATTTTAATATTTATTTTTATTGTGATTTTCTAATTATTCTATCTTGTAGTTACCTAAACAAATGTAACTGTTACGAAAGCTAAATTATTTTTTAACTTTTACTGTTTGAAAGAAGTTACACGTTAATAATTTTTTCAAAAGAAATATTACATGTTTATAATTTTTTCAAAAGAAATATAATTTATACATTATGAAATGGAATAAAGATTATATACTTATAAATTTTTTTGAATGCTAAAAGCTTGAATATAATTTTATATTTACTTATATTATTTCATTAGCTTTTACAGGGCATTAGACGTATTGAATATATTTTAATTCTTAATATATTAGTCAATATCTATATTATTTATATAATATCACTTTATATTATTTTAACTAGTAATTATTTTCTGCCACGTGAAAATAATAAAAATATAGAAAATTGGTCAGCTAAAATTAATAAGAATTATCACTATAAGTATTTTTTTTTTAAGACAATGATGAAATATAAAAAAAAAAAATCAAATCAACCAATTAATTTAAGTTATATTTTTAGTTTATATACAAAAAATTGAAATTAAAAAATTTATTTAAATTTAAAAATAATTAAAGTTTGAAACTCTTCAAATAATTTATTTCTAGCACTTAAAGATGAAAATAAATTATTGTACATATAAATATTAATTTTTTTAAAATTAATACTTAAAATAAAAATAAAAATAACTTTAGTAAAAATTTATAAGTTTTACAAATTATAAAAAATTAAAAAAATTTGTTTGAACAGATTTTTTTTTTTTTTTTTGAAAACTGAATAGATGTGGTTTAACATTTAGGGAGTAAGAATAGATTAATTTAGAAAATTTTTTTAATAAAATATAAATACTTAAATTAAAAATATTGGTGTTATTCAAACTTTAAAAATTTTAATAGTGGAGTGTGAAAATAAAGAGGTGGAGCACAAAAATCCCTACCCATTTGTAAATTGTAATGTATTTCTTTTTACCCATGTTGATTTCACAAATTAAAACATAATTATTATTTTTTAATGAAAAATTAGTTTAGTGATATTTTTTAAGAATATCATGAAATTAAACAACTTTTATCATTAAAATGTATTTATCTAATTTAAAAGGATTATTCTTATTTTACGGTAAAAATGTTTGAAATATATATATAAGCCCCAATTTGGACCTAATCATTTCTAGAGATTGGCCCTTTGGTGCCATCACCTGGTTCATTGTCATATAATTAGCTTGTTAGTTTTGTAGAAAATGAAAATTAAGCTCCGCCACATCTCCAAGATGTTACCGATTCAAAGTTGGAATTTAATGTCATTGAACCATTATTTAGATTGATCTGCACTGCAATGAACTCGCATTTTCTTATTAATTTAACTGTATGATATGATAAGTATATATTTCAAGGAAAATGTTTGATGTCACACACCTATACAATTTTTTTTTTCTCTCATCTCACTGCCATTAAAAAGTTTGAAGGCAAAATTGAAAGGAAAAATCATTGTTGAATGGCTCACGATACTTTTTTTTTTTAACTATTACAATGAGGCTGAGAGATTTTGTATCCGAGACTAGGGCTGTGCAAGACCCGCCCGTATCCGTAAATAGACCCGAACTCGAATCAAAATTCTGGAACAGTTTGTCCTACTCGGTGGAAGGGTGGACGCTTTGGCTCATCACTTGAGGCAAATTTAGATTTTGACTTGCAGTTTAGGGGAGACAATTCATTCCCAGAATTGTCCGAACTTCTATATATATATATAATGCTTTCATTTCATTTAATACCCTAACCTTAAAAACACTACATATATAACCATCTCATTCCCTCAAAATTTAAACCTAACCTCACTTTCTCTCGTTTTCTCTTTGCAGTCGCCCCTCTTCTCTCTGTTATCTTTACTTCTTTGGTTCTCCCCTCTATATCTTATGTAGTTTTGCTCACTTCTTCCCCTAAATTTCTTCATTCTAACCATAAATCTGATCTTCTCAAACCTTTTGTAACCCCAAACATTCAAGCTCTTACCCTCTTTATCCTTTTGATTGTTGAAAAAAATTCTCAGACAACACCAGTTTCAGTCTGCTACTGCTCCTTAGTATCCATTGATGATTGATCTTCATTTCCGTTTGTTGTTTTCATGGTAAAAACATGAAGGGTTGACAAAAGTTTATAGATCTTGAGTTTTACGGTAATCTTGTTGCATTTAAACATTGAATATGTTGATTATCTTTTCAATCTAGTTGCATGCGAGTGTGTTTTAACATTTTGTTACTTCTGATGTGTTTGCATGTGCATTAATGATATTGAATCGGAGATCTATAAGGCTGTGATTTAAACGAAGAATCAATGATTTAAAAGGTGGAAGCTTTGTTTCTTCTGCTTGGGTTTATTTCTCACCCTTTGATTGCTCAGTATACATTCTATTACTAATTTTTTAAATGGTGGAAGCTCTGTTTGATTTTATGAATATTTGTATATATTGTAGGCACACAACAAGTAGTATAATACTACTTTTTGTGTATTTTGTAAATGGGCCAAATGTTTATTATTATGTACAAATATTTTGTAAATGGGCTCTAGTCCTAAATAGATTATAAAAAGTAATAATTTCATCAAATTGGGCATTAAATAAATGAGCCCAGTCCACAATATCCAAACTGAGTAACTAAACCGAGAAAACCCGAACTTTCTCGGACACCGAAACGACTATTTCTGTAATAACCTAAATTTTTTTGTTATTATTGTTATTATTATTATTATTGTCATCATCATCATCTTTGTTGTTGTTGTTATTATTATTATTATTATTGTTATTATTATCATCATTGTTATTAGTATTATATATA
>CATIWM010634835.1:0-11474 GCA_949671775.1 Mallotus repandus
AAAAATAAAATGAACGATCAAAAAAATAAAAAAATAAAATAAAAAAAAAGATACTAAAGGCGACACCTCACATAGAGGCGACACTATGTCGCCTTAGAGTAAATAGGCGACAAAAAAAACAATGAGCTGGACTTAATGAACAGTTAATTTGGCATGTGTCAGGGCAAAACTTAGTAACTATAAAGATTTAACTTCAATAACATAAAATTTTAATCATTGGACCAAATAAAAGAAAACCGAATATACAAATACGTTCCTCTCGTCCTTCTAGTCAAAATGGCTAAAACAGAAAATGATTTGGAACTAAAAAAATAATTATATGAATAGTGTCAAGGTGACATTATTCATTATAAACCTAGAAACTACACAAATTTATATAATTAAAAACTAACAATTATGTTTAAAAATTCATAAAATCACACTGAAGATCAAAAGAATAATAATTATATTCTTATTGTTTTAAAACGGTTTGAAGCTCCTAACTGTGACCCTTAAAGATGGATTTTTGGTTGAAAGCGGACTGAATGTAAGAATCCCTTCACCTCAAGAACGAACCTTCAAGCTGAGAACTCCCCTCTCCAAACGTCCATTATTCTTTTGTTTCTTTTTTTCTATTTTATTTTTTTCTCTCCAGGACCTGGAATCCCCTCTCTGCAGCTCTCCCCTCTTTTTTTTCAGCTCCTTCTCTCTATCTGTCCCCCTTCCTTTTTTTTCCTCTTTTCTTTTTTATTAATCCTTTTCCTACTTATTTTCCATCAATTGCTTCTCATTTGTCTCCTAAAAATCCTAAAAGTCTATGCTTTTCCTCCCTTTTCAAAAAGATAGAGTCGCATCAATAGTTGGCATTAATTGTCTGCAAAATTATTATTATTATTTTTTTGAGAACAGGACCTGGACATGGGCCAGTGGGCCTAGTAGACTCTTTGGGTATGTTGGGCCTAGGGCCAAAGACACATTTTGATGGGTTTTCTTGGGCTTATGGTCCATTTTTGAGAGTTTCAGATTGTTCTTTGTATTCAGTGTTCGAATTATCTCATCATCAGGTTTCCGTTGCAGGCCGATCACAGTTTGCCCTTTTTCAAAAACTGAATCTATGAAATCAATTTTTGAAAAAAACATGCACAATAAATAGTAAGAACGACATACCTGACCTACAAGCTTCACCTGGGCTGTCAGTTTCGGGAATTCAAACCCGAAAGATCGAACTTTAACTTGAAACGTGACCGTGATCCTTGAATTTTTTTGGCCTGATCAGCCACTCGTTATAGTTTGTCGCGTGATTCTCAGGTTTTCCTGGCCCGATCTTCACTCAGTAGAAAGAGATGAAATGTAACCGTGTTTCTCAGGTTTTCCTGACCCGATCAGTTACTCATTATAGTTTGGCGTGATTCCTGGGTTTTCCTGGCCCGAGTCATCACTCACAAATATGATCCTGGGTTTTCTTGGCCTGAGTCATCACTCACAAACGTAAGATATACTTCAGGGATTCATTGCCTGACCAGACACTCCTGTTGCTGATGCTTCGATCAAAATATCTTTAACTCTCCAGTATCAATTTTTGGGGTACACCCGAGAGGTGAAAAGAAATTCTTTATCATTTTTTTCTAGGAATACGTACTTAATGGGCCAATCCTGGGCTTCTCTACCTTCCCCTTTTCTTTTTCTTCCTCCATAAGATTTTCCTTTTCTACCCTTCTTCTCTTTTATAGATAAACTCCTTTTCTACCTTTTCTTTTTTCGAATTCACTTTTTCTTTTACTTTCAAATTATCTTGACAAAAAAGGTTAGTAGTAAGAGCTCACAAATTATGCATGTACCTCGAGATCAGGGAGAGTATATGTATTGATTGATCGAGGCCTAATGGCACCACTTGATGCATGTGACACAACAGCGGAGGGTAACACAATCTCATACTTTTATATGTATGCATGCTTTTATGATTTCTTACCTCTTGATGATGTGTCGCCTCTTCATTGGGGCATTATCTATGTACAAAGAGACAATATTAAAACGTCTCTATATCGCCTTAACGCCTCGATTCTGTAGGTTTCCCTTTTGTAGCCCTAATTTCTTCTATAAAAACCACACATAACACTCTGCCTCCCTCGCCCTAAAACTTTATTTTTTCATTTCTAGCACATCCAACCTCTGAAAAATGATAGAAAGTAGCCTCAAACAATTACAATCAGTCCTGAAAAAGTCTCGATGGTGACACATGTGCAAAAATGGAGCCGTTTCACTTGTCTACTTTTTGATATTTACATGTTAGGAAGATTAATTTCTCTTTCTTACACACTGTGGCTCACTTATAGGATCCTCAAAAACATGTCTTCTGATTCAACTCTTTCAAAATATGCCCCCTGCCTGAAGAATTTTGGGCTATTATGGGTTGCCATATAGATTCAGCTTGTAAAATTTTGACCCCTCAGATTTGCACTATGTTCAACTTTAAATGGCTTGACATTTCAACTTTTCTCCACAATCTTCTCTTTGCCATATTTTTGGGGCTAAAGTTCTGATGGAATCTTTCCTGGAAGCTGTTGCAGCTGTGAATAATAAAGAGGTTTACCGGCCTCGAATGATTGCTCTCTGTTTATGTACACAATTTCTACTAGTTTCCCCTTCTGGCAACTATGACTCAAAGGTTCTTCACATTCTGGATCAAGTGGAATCAGGCTTCAATCCCTTTCCTCTTATCTTGGTGGAGACTATCATTGGGCTTGATAACTTCTCTGAAACTAGGCGATTCTCAGGGAGTCCCTTACTGCTGGAGGTTAGCTTCTTTTTTCTTTTCTTTCCACTCACTGCTTTTCTATCATTTTTACCCATTCATCATCTTTACAGGCTTGGTTCCATGAAAAGTTAAGGTTGCTCGAACCTCCTAGAGACATTGTCCATTATAAAGCTAAACACTATTGTACAAGAAGACTTCACCCCATCCCAGAAGATATTCGAAGCTAGTTATCCACATTTCCTGATACTCTGATTCAGTGGATATGCTCGTGGTGGAGGTTGCAGTATATGACCACCCGGTCTTATACCTACTGTGTTGCCCTAGTCGGTCTCTATTTCGCCACTTTCTATAATCCTACTCAACTTTGCAGGCAATATGGATAGAAACAGATGATTCTAGAGCTTGTGCATGAGTTTGAATTGGGGCCTCTCACTCAGAACTTCCTGGATAACCTGGCTGCAACTTAGCCTTGGAGGACCATTTAGAGGTATATCGACTACAATGGAGATCAATCCATTGACGACCAGTACAAAGCATGAATTTAATTGCAATAAATGGAAAGAGATGAATTTATTATAAACAGTAGAATAAGGGCATTGCAAGCATCGAGTGCCCAAGGAGTTCAAAAGAGAAGAAGAAAGAATTAGCTTATGTAGTATAGTCTTAATTGCCTTTTTTTTTGGATGGAGTTTCCTTTTTAGTGAAGCAGTGTGTAATAAGCATTTAATAAAATGTTCAACAATAATAAAGGCAATCCATTTTATTTAAATTACGCATAAAGTGACTATACATTTTGCTTCTTGCATATCTCCTGTCATTAGTTGGCTTGCCCTTGTAAATTTTCCAACTAACTATTTTTTTCTCTCTCTCTCCTTATACATGTCTTTAATTTTTGCCTGGACTGTCTCTTTTAAGATTTTCAATCCAGCAGGACTTTTTAATTTTCATTTTTCATCTTTAACTTTTGCCTAGGCAGTCTCTTTTCAAGGTTTTCTCCCTAGCGAGACTTCATAGGAAGTACTTCTTGAGTTTATCCAGGTTAATGGGCTCTCTAAACTCATTTCCTTCTAAGTCAGGTAGGATAGCAGCGCCTTTGGAAAATAGCTTCTTCACTTGATACGGACCTTCCCAGTTCGGCTTGAACTTTCCTCGCAGATCAGTTATGATTGGCCTAGTGAGCTTTAACACCAAGTCACCTTCTTTAATCTTGCCTGGCTTAATCTTTTTATTATAAGCCTGGGCTATCCTTTTCTGATACAACTGAGAGTGATACATGGCCTTCATTCTTTTTGCATCTAGTAGCGTCAGCTGTGCCAATCAGCTTTCTACCCATTGACACTCAGGAATTTTTGATTCTAGAAGAACCCTTAATGATCGAATCTCGACCTCCACTAGTAACATAGTTTCACATCCATACACCAGAGAATACGGAGTAGCTCCTGTCGATGTTCTGGCAGTGGTCCTATATCCCCAAAATGTGAATTGCAGGTAGCTTGCCCAGTCCTTGTAGTTCTCCAGTATCTTGGCCAGGATCCTCTTCACATTCTTATTTGTTGCTTCTATTGCCCTGTTTGCTTGCGGTCTGTAAGGAGATGATCTATGATGTTCAATCTTATATTCCTTTAATAAGGTGGCCGTTTCTGCCCGAACACCATTATCAGTGCTGACATGATAAGGCAACCCATATCTACAAATTATATTCTTTTATATAAACCTCACCATCTGTCTTGCTCCAATAGTGGTGAATGATTCTGCTTCAACCCACTTAGAGAAGTAGTCGATTGCTACTATAATATAGTAATGACCATTAAATGCCTTCGACCTTATCTCTCCGATGATATCAATCCCCTAAACTGTGAATGGCCATGGAGAAGTCAACCCCTTAAGTTCCATAAAAGGTAGATGGCTCACATCACCGTAAACTTAGCAGTTATGGCATTTCTTTACATATTTCATGCAATTTGCCTCCATTGTTAGCCAGAAATACCCTTGACGAGTTATCTTCTTAGCTAGGACTGTTCCGTTCATATACGGTCCACATACACCCTTGTGAACTGCTTTCATGATCTTTCGGGCCTTATCTTTATCCACGCATCTCAAATACACTCCAGTTGGCATTCTCTTATATAACATCCCGTCATGATTGATGAATTGCCGAGATAGCATCCTCATCGACATTCTTTCTTTCCTATCTGCATCATTGGGAAATTGTCCCGTTTCTAAATACTGTTGTAAATTGTGAAACCAGGGCTTCTCCGTAGGGTCGATCGACATTATTCTTATTTCTTTATTGCAGGGAGTTCCGAACTTCACAAGGATAAGTGGCTTGACTTCTGCCTGTATTCCTCCTTCCCATGTTGAAGCTAGAGTAGCTAAAGCATCTACCATTTGATTCTCTTCCCGTGGCAAGTGCATGAATTTACATAGAGTGAAAGATAACAAAAGCATGGCCGAGTAGTCCCAGTACAATCTTAACTTATCTTCTCTAACTTTTCATTCTTTGGAGATCTGTTTTACCACTAGCATAGAGTCTCCATACACTGTAACCTCTTCTGCCCCCATATTTCAGAGTGCTTCTAAACTAAAGATGCAGACTTCATATTTAGCTTGATTATTGGTGACTTTAAATTCTAATCTTTTTGCCATCGGAATCATTTCTCCTTCTGGTGAGACCAAAATTACACCAACACCTGCTCCTCCATTATTGACTGCTCCATCAAAGTGCATTGTCCATGTCTGGATCTCTATTGCCCCTAGGTGCTCATCTGGGAATTCTAACTCCTATTCTTGTCCATCATCTATCGGATTCTGAGCCAATAAGTCTGCTATAGCTCTTCCTTTTATCACCTTCTTTGCCATACAGTCTATGTCAAATTCAATAAGCAGTACCAACCATCTAGCTAATTTTTCTATGAGTGACGGATTCTATTGGAGATACTTGAGAGGATCATGCTTAGAGACTGCTTGTACTCTGTAGGATTGGAAATAATGACAAAGTTTTTTGGTTGCCCAAATCATAGCCAAATATCTCTTCTCTACCAAGTTCTAATTGGCTTCATACTGCAGAAGTTTTTTACTCAGATAATACACTACATGCTCAACTTTTCCTTCTCCTTCCTGAGCTAGCATTGTGTCGATCGCATCCTTCTCAATTGCCAGATAAAGAATTAAAGGCTTACCCAACCTCGGTGGCTACAAGATTAGAGGATTCATTAAATAATTCTTGATGGTTTTAAAACTTTGCTGATACTTATCATCCCAAACTATGGGTTGATTCTTTCTCAAAAGCTTGAAGATTAGTTCACAAACAGTCGTCAACTTGGCTATAAACCTACTAATAAATTATAATCGTCCGACAAACCCCCTTACTTCTTTCTCAGTCTTCGGCACAGGCATTTCCTTTATTGCTTTAATCTTATCTGGATCAACTTTAATTCCCCTCTGACTGACTATGTGCCCCAATAATTTCCTTGAAGTCACTCCGAACACACACTTCTTCAGGTTCAACCGGAGATTGCATTTTTCAGCCCTTTTCAGAAATTTGTGTAAAGCTTTGAAATGTCCTTCCCTACTCAGAGACTTCACCATCATATCATCCACATACACCTCTATCTCCTTATGAATCATATCATGCAATAGAGTGGTAGCCATTCTCTGATAAGTAACTCTAGTATTCTTCAACCCAAAAGGCATTACCAGGTAATAATAAATTCCCCATTCAGTGGTGAAAGATGTTTTCAGCTTATGAATTACTGCCATCATAATTTGGTTGTACCCGGAGAAACCATCCATAAAGGAGTACATATCACTGGAAGCTACACTATCGACTAAGGTGTCAATATGTGGTAAGGGAAAATCATCCTTTGGGCAAGCTTTATTCAGATCCCTATAGTCCACACACATTTTGACCCTACCATCCTTCTTAGGAACCGAGACTATATTGGCTAGCCATTGGGTGTCATCGACTACCTCTAGGAATTTCACCTTCAGTTGTTTTTTGACCTCTTCCTTGATCAAAAGAGCCCATTCTGGCCTTAATCTTCTCTTTTTTTTGCTTTACTAGTGTGATGTGAGGATATGTAGGGATCATGTGTTCTGCAATCTCTTTGTCAATCCCTAGCATATCCTCATAACCCTAAGCGAATACTTTTTGTCTTTTTTTTTATTATTTCTTTCATTTTCTCTCTCCTATCAGGAGTTAAATCAAAAGCAATAAGTATATTCTTTGGGTTATCCTATGTGCCTAAATTAAATGATTCAGTTTGCACTGAATTAATGTCAAACATATGCATAAAATGATCATCACACACAGAATAACCATTAGGAAAAACATCACACAAATAAGCAAAGTCAGAGTTTATTGCATTAACTTTGGAAACAAAAACATCATCAGTGTCAAACAGGTTAGAAAGAGAAATGTCAATGTCATCATAAAAAACATCCATGATGGAGTCCAAAACATAAGACTCAAAGTTAAGTTCCTCATCCTTCAGTTCCACTACAGGGATGTCCTCTTCATGTTCTGGAAATAGCACCAGTTCCTCCATAATTTGTTCCTTCATAACAACTTCATTAGTCCTATTCATATGCTCAGCAAAGATTTCAAACCTGGGAACCAACTTCTCAGTGATTATTAACGGCTCAAGAGCTCCTTGATATGGAGTGTTGGCACCTTTCTCCACAAATGTCTCCCATAATGGCTTGAATTTTGGCTTGCTCTTTGCTTTCCTTTTCCTATACTTAGTCTTAACTCCACTATCTTCCTCAGACTTGCCATCTTCGGGATATCTTATCCCGTGTTTCAAAAATAACACCTTGGACTCTATATACTTAGGCGGGCCTTGCTGGTTCTTCCCTAACCCCATTCCAGGCATAAAGTTCTGGCTCTTCATTATATTCATGATTTTAGGATTCAGCTCATCCTTATAGATTATGCAGACTTCAAAGCTTGGACTAAAAGGAATCTCCCAAGGAGTTAATTTCAATGCAGCAACAACAGCCTCAGTTTCAGCCGAGATGGTTACCACTTTCCTTTCGTATGGAAACTTGACCTTTTGATGCACAGTGGATGGCACACCTCCTAGGGGATGGAACCATGGTCTTCCTAACAGAGCAGCAAAGGTGACAGGGATATCAATCATATGAAGGTTAACCTAAACTTCAACAGGTCCGTTTTTAAACAATGCCTAAAAAGTCCCCTCAACAGACCTTTTCGGGTTGTCATAGGCCTTGATCACCACATCAGATGGCTTCAGATCAACCATTGTCAATCCCAGCTTAGGAAGAATCTTCAAAGGACACACATTGATAGCAGACCCGTTATTTACCATCACACAGCAGGTCAATTTCCCATTCACTTCGACCTTAATGAACAAAGGCTTAAGGTGGTCTCTTCCCTCCAAAGGCAGGTCATCATCTGTAATCATCACAACTCCATGAGGGCTTTTTGTCAATGAGTCCACCAATTGTTCAGGGGTATAGCTTGTAGGGACCTTCTTGTGATCTAAGGCCATAACTAGTGCTTCCCGATGGGCTTTAGAGTGCATAAGCATCTCCCAGACACTAGCAAGAGTTTTCTCCTCTTTCTTGGCCTTAGAAGCTTTCTCAGCTTTCTCATTTTCTTTCAGTTCTCCTTTTGAATCCTCTTTCTCCTCCTTAGATTCAATAGGCTCTATTTCTCCCTTTTTCTTTACAAGTTTCTCGATTGGTTGGACCTTTCTTTCTTCATTGTTCTTCCACAAATCAATTGCTCCTCCTTCCTCATCATCGAAACTCCAAATGTCCAGGACACTCACATTGAGCTCCATAGGCTGCTCACTTAGATTCAGGTTTTTTGGTTCTGGTTTTAGTGGTGTAGGTATGACATTGACAAAGGAATTTAAGACTTTTTCCTCCATCAAGCCGGTGTTTATCATAAGGATGGATTGATTTGGTGGTGGCACATTTGGGTAGTTAGGTAGAGGGTTGTTTCTGTATTGGGTTTTCTAGTTTCAAGGTCAGTTATTTTGCTTGAGTCAATCAAATTTTAAATTTCATGCTACAGGCGAGTGCAACCGTCGGTATTATGTCCAATGGTTTGATGGTATTTGCAGTAAAATTTTGGGTCAGCATTTGGAAAAGGTGGTCTTTGGGGTAAAGGTTGTAGCAAGTTGTTCTCGATTAACTTCTCTAGGACTTTAGAAAGAGGTCTTCCCATATTAGAAAACCTTTGAGGCTGTCGAATAGTATTGATCTACACATTGCTACTCGATCCAATCCCACTACTGGATCTAACCCCTTCTCTACCTGTGGATCTCCCACTGAAAGATTTCCTCTCTTATGCCAAATTAGACTCCTTTTGCACCCCAAACCTATACAGTTCTTCAAAATTTCGGATTCCCAAATCTTTCAACTTCTTGGAGAGTGGTAGCATACACCCCTCTATTGCTATCACTAGTTGGTCATTCTCAGAAGGTCGGTGCTTCATCTATGCCAATTTTGCTCTCCACTTAATCAGGTAATCGACGAAGGACTCATTGAATCTTTGCTTAGTGTTCTGTAGGTCTCTCAAAGATGCTTCCATTTGGATGTTGACACTGTACTGCTTTATAAATGCAGCACACAACCCTTCCCAGTTAGCTTGGATACTGGATACCAAAGTATAGTACCACCAGATCGGTGTTCCTTCTAGAGACAAAGGAAATTGCTTTACAATTTGTGCCTTGCTGAAGCTAGTTGTCTTCATATGGGTCACATATTACTTTAGGTGGAGATGGGGATTCTCAACACCAGTAAATTTCTTCATGTCTAGAAACTTGAACTTTTGGGGTAAAGGGTTATCATCCTCATCCAAGCTCAGGTCGGTGTAGTTCATCGGAGCATCTATCCCCTTTTCTTTCATCATAAGCTACATTTGAGCCATGGTTTTGGTGACATCTTTAGCCCAGTTTGGTTTTTCCACATTCTCTGCAGTGTTCACATTCATATCTTGTCTAGCTATGGGTGCTTCCAATAGAGTCTCCTGGTCATCTTTTATTTCCCGTCTCCCAGAATTTTCTGCATCGAGATTAAATGGTTGGGGTTGAGGTGCTGGTGGCTCCTGTTTAACTGGTCCCCTCATTTCAGCTATCATCTCTCGAATAATTGCCCGAGTTTGATCGACTATCTCTGCTTTCAACTTATCCCCAAAAGCCTTAGAATCAAAACCTGCCATTGTTGTTTCTCTAGGATTTCTAATCAGGCGACCAATGTCAGATCGCTTCCAGCTAGACAACTGTCATGGATCTATATCTGTAATCACCACGGATTAGAAATATACATGGTGTGTATGCATGAAATGCAAATTCAATTAAATTAAGAAATAAATAAACACATTCTCTATTTGCACATAACAAGAAACAAGTATAAAGCTCTCAAGCGATATCTCAACCCTTATTTCTCCCACATACGTGTTCAATGGTAAGTTCCTTGCCCTAGGATTTTTATTATGGGTTTTAATTATCAACAGGGGATAATAAAACCGACGGATGTAAGAAGACTCTTGAAACGCAACAAACAAGTAGTAAATCCTTCATATAATTCCAAAGTCCATTTCCCATGGGCCAAGAGTGATATTAAGGGCCGACCTTGTCAAGATCCATTTGCAATGGGCTAAAAATAAGCATGAAAGGCCCATCTTGGCAAGGTTCATTCGAAATGGGCTTGGGCGAGCTACTAAATGGCATAAAACACACGCATTAGGGAAAATCTTAGTGGAGGTTACTAAGTCGTTACATGAGCTGGGTTGAGGGTAATAAGCTACAGCTCCCACAACTATATACCTCTATTACGTCTCCCCACTCAAGGGTCCAAGTGACATAGATAAGTATGTGCTATGAGTGATAATAATCAAATATTCCACCACTATGTTTGAGTGAAACACAGCCAACGAAGTATTAATTATTATCGGATTATTTGAGACTGTTGTGCATATTGTGTGAAAATATGTAGTGAATGCAAAAAATGCCAAGGAAATAAGGAAATAATCAAAGATGATAAATTACAAAACACCGGAATCAGTTTTTCTATCCCCACTGGAGTCAACCACAACACTGTGCGGGCTCAGGGCCTGTTAGGAAAGACAACATGGACTTTAAGTCCAAATCGGAGATGGAGTCGCCACCCGGATGAAATCCGACACACTTTACAGTAATTGGATTCCACGGAGGGCCCTAGCAGCCGTCCTCAGAGATTGGGTTCAGAAACTGGGTATGGGCTTTTGGAATGCCCACCCAACCTTGCGGTTGGCCTCCGTTTGTGTTTTGTGTTTTATTATCTTTAATTATTTAATTATTTCTTTATTTGCATGTAAATTGCAATTGCCTTCAATCAGTTGTCAGATTTTATAATTTATTTCAAATTTGCACATTAGTCCAATAGCATACAAATTAAGTATGGTTCACAACGCTAATCACAAACAATACAAGACATTCATAAAAATAAAGACAGATAAATAAAATAAGTGTACACACAAAGAAATAGGGGGAGGAGAAATGATTACAACCCTTTTATCACACAATTAAAATAAAGTAAAATAAAATAAAATAAGTAAATGCACACACAAAGAAATGGAGGGAGGAAAAATGATTACAACCCTTTAAACATGCAAAAATAATAAAATAAACAAAAAAAATTAATTGTGGAATAAATAAAAATTCTAAGAATTTATAGGGATAAATATTTGATGATTAAAAATCATCTTAGTGATTCCTGCAATAAACAA
>CATIWM010634850.1:0-10936 GCA_949671775.1 Mallotus repandus
TAAAAGTTGTAGTACTCTGAGTTATCTTTCTATATCAACTTGAATCACTCAATTTGGACATCGGTAGACAAAATTATGACTGAAATACAAAAACTGCCGAATGCTGAAAAGTTGCAACTTTTTAGATAAAAATGAAAGGTGACGACTCGGCAAGAAGTTGACGACTCGTCACGGCAAGGAAGGGTGATGACTCGTGAAGATATTGACAACTCATCACAGCAAGGAAGGATGACGACTCGGCAAAAAGGTTGACGACTCGTGAAGACTCCTAACTTGCATTCTTTTGCTTGAAAAACTTCCTTCATTAATCCAACTAGCCTCAAGCTTCTTCCATGTACCAATTCAAGGCTAAAAACATGTATGAAACACACAAAAAAACAAATAAAAACACTTAGAAGTAAAAATAACAAATACATAATCAAATAAACACATAGACATTACAAAAACTATATGAAAATGATACTAAACTATACTAAATAGCTATGCATATTTGCATTATATCAGGGGTGTGAACCACAAATTGAGGGTTATAATTTGTAATCCCATTATTTTATAACGCAAGATTTAACTGGATTAGGTCCCGTGATTTTTCCTTTTATAAGGTTTCCACGTAAAAAATTATTAGTGTCCTGCTATTTATTTTTCTTTATTTTTATTCACTCATTAGCTGGTTTTACCGCTTTTTTAATTTTATTATTTTAATTTGGCAGGCTAAGCCGTCTTTATAGTACTATGCACACTTCACTGCCCTTATTTATTTTTATATCCCATTTATTATCTAGTAGAAAAATTTAATTAACCCCAACAATATATATATCACCTATCCAACAATTGGGTGTAACATTCTGAGGGTAGGCATGAATTTCCTGTTGATGCGAAAATAGCAGATAACAATAGGAAGATACTAGGGCATTAGTTATGTTGAAGGGTCTTTCCAATGCGTGGTCTATCATTTTATTACGCTCCTCCTCTCCCAAATTCAGGCAATTTAAAAACATAAAATTGTTAATATCGGTTAATCCTTTGTCCAGTTGAAGCGATGTTTATTCTAGCGATGCACAATCTCATACATCTATATTCTCTAGAGATGATGGAAGCCGCGGCAAATATTTGATACCACTCACGTATGCTACAAACTTGAGAAGAGATGCTGGATCTCCCAATTTTTCTGGCAGTCACTCCTACTAGTTTTGCATATCCACTAATATCTATAGATGTAAGCCATTTCAGATTGCAAATGTTGTCTGGCAGTCCTTTTAAACCACATTCTTTGGCATCAAGAAAAAGCAAAGATTCTAGATTCCCCAGGTGCTTAGGCAATTTATATAGATTGCAATTGAGCACCCAGACAAATCCAAATAAAAAAGTTGAAAGGAAGAGGCCACTTGTTCCACTGCAAGTTCATCATGCCTTTCATAACATGGAATCTAGGGTAACTTTTCAATTTTTGAGCAATAAGAGAGATTTAGTATCCTAAGATTATCCGGATGCAGGCAGCTTGGTAACTTGCAAAGACTGGAGCAACTTGACGAATCCAATTCAGTAAGCTTCCTCAAATATTTAAGTGATGAGGGAATCTCTACCAAACTTCTACAACTCTGCAAACTTAAATCTTCAAGATTTACGCTCTAGATGACTCTGGAATTGTGACTAGATCCATGGAGTGGCCAAGATCAATTAATTTCAAATTTTCAAGACTCTGCAACGAAAGAAAAATGTAACACAAAATTAATATAAACTTTGGCACATTAAATTTATTGTTGGTAGACATTTGTCACACTTGGTGCTATTCAGGTCTAACTGGATTACTCAAAGTTCAGTATATTTTGAATACAAACAAGTGGTTTGGACTATACATATATATATATATATGAACTTCACATATGCATCTACCTATATCCTATAAAGTACGGTAAGCTAAAGCCTGTATATACCTGAACTCCCTCCCAAAGTTCCTTGAGTTTGCTGTGACGCATGTGAAGTTCAACAAGATTATTTCCATGAAACCCAATTGGCAAAGAATTCAATGGGTATCCAGGCCATTTGAGAAACCTTAGCGCACCAGACAGAAATTTGAAGCCATTAGGGAGATGTACTTGTTTCCCTATTACAAGGCTATCATTATCAAACCAATCATCATCTGTGCCAATACAGCCATAAACGAATTTGAGAACTCTAAGATTGTCCATTCCCTCAAATGCATCAGGGCTGAGTTGCACGTCTTCAATTTGAAACATATTCAATGATATTCCTTGAATTGCCCCAGTCCCCTGCCAGCATCAAATGCATATACCAGAAAACAAATTACGATATACAGGCAATGAAGTTCAGTTCTCTCAAAAAGCAGAGTTGCATTTATATATATATAAATTTTAGTATCAAATTAAAAAAAAAAAAATGACAAGAAACAAAATTAGTGGATGACAACATTATTAGATCAGATGACAATTTTGCATTTCATCGGTTTTTGTGTTGGATTAACAATTGAGAGAATAATTCGAGCTTTTTTGCAATTTGCATCAAGAATATGTATGTATATAGGGAAGGCTAGCAAGGGCCAAATCTTGATATTATTATTATTATTATTATTATTTTTTTTTTGAGCAAAGCCAAATCTTGATATTATTGCTATCCAGAATCTTAACCCTGAGGAAGTCTTTAGAGGCCAACTTAGCTAACAATTTTCTTTAGTGATTATGCATGTATTTTTACTGGTTAACAATCTCTAATTAGGCCTTTTCTTTCTTTTACTGATCTTGATCAAGATAAGCGTATAATCATGCAAATTAAGAAATCAATCTAGAGAATATGAATATCAATTTTCATTGGCAACATTACTAAGATTCTATAGCACCAAGTGTTTTTTTTTTTTTTTACATTAATTCAGTTCATCATCTGAAGCAAATTGATTATCAGTATAAGAAATTAAGCCACATGTATGAATCACATATATAAAAATGTGCTGATGTAAGGCCATATGACAAAATCAAGTGATTAAAGCACATTTTTGCAAAGAAATTTAAAATTCAAACTTTTCTCTTATAAGTGAAATAATTTTATTTTTTTTGGATTGCTTTACTTTTTTAAAGTAAAATTTAATATTTGCCAAAATTAAGTAGTCAAATGGTAAAGAATTTTTCTCACAACATCATAAATTATATGTTCAATCTCAAGCTACCGAAAAGATAAAACCTTTTACTTGCTAAAAGGAAAAAAATAAAATTCAATATTTAATTAAGTGTGTATATATATATATATAAACCTACGTTTATTTTTTAAGGAAAAAAACATGATTTCTCTTTAACCTGTAAAGAAAAATAAGTTTTTTAAGTCATAAGTTTTTAATCAATAGTTCTAAATAAATTTTCTATATTTAATGACTATTATATTTAAAAACACAATATCATCATAACACCACAGGATTTCCCCAAAATGTTGTGGACCACAATGGAAGTAACTAGACATTTGATCTGAAAATGACAGAGCTGACTCAATTCAGATACTCACCCATTTTAAGATACAGAGAGGCGAGTATCATTGGAAAACCATCGAACCAAACCGGCATGTTCTTGCCTCAGTAAGTTGGGAACATATGTTAACTCCAAAATGGAGAAAAAGACAAATTAAAATTCAAAACAAAAGCAGTTAGATATCAATTCAACAGCTTAACTCTTGAATACAATCCTTTCAAAGAAATAACATCATAAAAGTAATGACCTAAAAATCACACTTGAATCCAAACACCTAATACCAATAACATCAGAATAGTAAAGCTGTGTATGAACGATTAAAAACCAAAACCACCCTGAAATAACAACATAAACACACATACATGTAACTATTCACACATCTTATGGTCAAAAATAAATTGAAAACAGCTCAAACGAAGTGATTACTGATAACCCATTAGTCCAATAAACCTAGAGATAGGATGTAAGTTCACACCCATAGCTAATAACAACACTAATTTTAAGGATCACCAGACCAAAAAAAAAAAAAAAAACTTGAAAGTACCCTTCGAAAACAAAATAAAAGTACACAAAAACGAGGGAGTTCTAAGCATTTGCGGCCCCACTGTGGAATACTTGGCATCAGAATAAGGTCATTTTTTTTCCCTTCTCTCTCTGATTCTTGTACTTTGAAATCAAGAAAATCATCAATGGCGGCAACGGCACAACTGTGACTAAAG
Source organism: Mallotus repandus (assembly GCA_949671775.1). Taxonomy (NCBI): domain Eukaryota; kingdom Viridiplantae; phylum Streptophyta; class Magnoliopsida; order Malpighiales; family Euphorbiaceae; genus Mallotus; species Mallotus repandus. Next base: position 4,190 of record CATIWM010634850.1, read on the forward strand.
CTATCAGTACCACCAGGTGGTCTTCGAAGAATTTCATTATACGTTGGTGATTTGGATCCACGAGTATCAGAGATGGACCTCAAGACCCTATTTTCTTCAATGGGCCCCATTTTCTTTGTTCGGATTTGCCGTTGCTGTCTCACCTGAAAGTCTCTCCGCTTCGGTTGCGTCATATTCTGCTCTTACTTCCATGGTATAATCATATTTTCTCTAACATTTGTTTGGTATAATCATGTTTTCTCTAACATTTGTTTGGTTTTCTTGTCGTTTCCTATGTTTCTTTTATCAAACCACCATTTTTCTTGTAGCCTTTTCTTTCACATTTTATGATCCTTCATGTACTTTCTATCAGATATGCTTGAAAATATGTTTTCGTGGGTTTTGTTTCTTGGATTTCTTTCTCGAGTTTCCTTTACATGTAAATGGGTTTCTTTTATGTTGCATTCTTATATTCAGGGTATTTTTTTTTCTTGTTTCGCCTAAGCTTTAATGTGTTTGTGATTTTAATGCTGATTCTTATAGCTATATGTTTTATTTTTCCATGTTCAGCAGTATAACATACTGTGCTTCCTAAATCACACATGCCTGAAGGGCAAACCTATGAGGTTAATGTAGTGTCAAAGAAACCCTTCTGCTAGGAGTGGCACGGGCAATATTTATGTGAAAAATCTTGATGCCTCAATTGACAGTGCTGGCTTGTAGTTCATGTTTTCCAAATATGGGACTGTACTTTCTTGAAAAGTTGTTGAAGAACATGGCACCAGTAAGGGTTATGGGCTTGTCCAGTTTGATTTAGAGATTTCTGCGTTGGCTCTCGAACTGCTCTCCATGATACTCTGATTAATGGAAAGAAATTGTAGGTCTTGTGTTCTTAATCTCTATATTCATTTCTTTAACACATTGTAACTGTTGTTGCTATATGTCTTGTTAACTCCATTCTCTTAAAACTGCATAGCACATCTTTGGGTACTTACAGTAAATAAATGGTGCTTAGATTTCTCCTTTGTTGATTAACTTAGACGTTTTGCATTGCACAAGTTCTTAGACAATAAAAGTTGTGAGGCCAAATATTGCAGAGCTTGAGCTTTTGCACCTTAATTGAGTTTGGCTAAATACCTGATCAATTATATGTTACCAAGAGATTTGGATGTTCTGATGCATGTGCATAACACCAAGGGCTACTGAACTGCTTTTTTTTTTTTTGTTAATTGTTTCTTGGTTGTTTTGGTGCATGTAATGGAACTAGAGCATAGAAGGCTTATCTTTCATGTACACATGGGTTCTGGTAGCTTTGTTTTTCCTTTTCATACATTCCCTTTCACATTTGTTGATTGTTAAAGGCTGGCTTATCTTGTTATTGTTGATCCTTGTATTCCATGTTTATCTCAGGCATGTCTCACAATTCGTGAAGAAAAGTGAGAAAGACAGCTTCTGCATCTTGTGAAGAACAAAAATTTAAAATCTTTTTATGTTAAAAATCTGGCTGATTTTTAACATAAAAAGATTTTAAATTTTTGTTGTTCGCAAGATGCAAAAGCTGTCCTCTCTAATTATACCATGGAAGTAAGAGTAGAAGTTGACGTAACTGTAGCCGAGAGACTTTCCGGTGAGACAATGGGACCCATAGAAGAAAACAGGGTCTTGAGGTCCATCTCTGTGGGTCCAAACCACCAACGACATTCTTCAAAGATCACCTGGTGGCACTGATAGCTTTAGTGACAGTTGTGCCGTTGCCGCCCTTGATGATTTTCTTGATTTCAAAGTACAAGAATCAGAGAGAGAGAGAGAGAGAGAAGGGGAAAAAATTGACCTTATTCTGATGCCAAGTATTCCATAGTGGGGCCGCAAATGGTTAGAACCACGTCGTTTTTGTGTATTTTTATTTTATTTTTGATGGGTACTTTCAAGTTTTGATTTTTTTTTTTTTTTGGTGATCCTAAAAATCAGTGTTGTTATTAGCTATGGGTGTGAACTTACATCCTATCTTTAGGTTTATTGGACTAATGGGTTATCAGTAATCACTTCGCCTGAGCTGTTTTCAATTTATTTTTGACCATAAGATGTGTGAATAGTTACATGTATGTGTGTTTATATTGATTTTTATGTCAGGATGTTTTTGATTTTTAATTGCTTGCACAGCTTCACGATTCTTTTTTTGGAAGTCCTGATTTCATTAAAGAAAACCAACAAACACTCACATAAGGGGGATACAAGGATATTTGCTTGAACACCCAAGCATAAATATAGGACAAAATCATGATTGGTCTAAAAAATTACAACATCTAGCCTACAAGAGATTGCAATATGTGCCACCACTAACACTAACACCGTAAAAAAGAGAACACAACTAAATACCGAACTAGCACAGAATCTAGACCTATCTGCAGACCCAAGACATCATCCAAAGCTTGCAACTTGTTACTTTCACTGAGATGGGTCTCCTTCTTGCAGCCATTCCTTGCGCAGAAAAGATGAATATTGTGTCTGCAGACTCCTTACTTAGCTCTTGTACCGGTCGTTCTCTCACACCCATACAACTAAAAATTTATTTATCAACTAAAACCTCACTAGAGAGGAGACACTATTAACAACAAATCATAAATCCATTATAGATCTATAATATCCAAGCAAAAAATAAAAAATAAAGTAGAAGAAAATAGGTGATTTTAGCCAAAAATGGCCGAAACCACATTAAGAAAACACTATTTTATGATTCTGATGCTACTGTTTTAAGATGTTTGGATTCAAGTATAATTTTTAGGTCATTATTTTTATGATGTATTCAGTTCAACTCCACTTACTTATACAAGATTTATGTGTTAAATTATTAAAATTATAAAAGTTGTTATTTTAACAAATATTCTCTTCTACTTCACTTATAATATTATTTTAATTTTACCATAAATACTCCTCTTTTATTTTTATTTTTCTAATGTGAATCAATATCTAAAGTAATCTCTTTTTATCTGTAAATTTTTTAAAAATAATTAAATAAAACATCTATTAATTTACAGTTTGCGTATGACGCATATTAACGACTAGTTATTCTTAAATTAAATACTATTACAATAAATATGATTAATCAAAGCAGTTGAAATTAAAAAGGCGAAAGGGTCAAATTGGACCATCACTATACTTCAAAGTTAACATTGGACCTTTATATTATTTGTTCATAATAGGAATTATTCTTTCAAAATTAGATTACATTTGTCCTTTTTAAAAAAAATTTACAATTAAATCCTATAAAGTTAAATAAAATTTTAATTTTAATGGTTAACTAACAAAAAATTATTTAAGCTAATAAATAAAATTGATAACTTTTTCAAAAAAAATATATCACCTAACTATAAAAGCTTTAAAAAATTTTAAGTCTACATACTAATTTCTTATTTTTAACTTTTTTAAAAATTTTATTTAAAAGTTTTTTAACCTAAAATTTTTTAAAATTATACCATTAAATAATATAGATTGCATCAAAGTTATTAGATAATAGGGTTTTCTTTTGTCTTATGACAAGCGTGTTTTATTGATTATGGGCAAGCTTTTTTCTCTTAATCCGTAGCATGGAAAACAACAATCATCAGCTTTCTTATCTAGAAAAACTCTATGCTAAGTTGGCTATAGCTGAAGAAAAGGAGGGTAATATGCAGTGGACAAAATAGGAGAGGAGCAATCTTCTGATGATTTTCGTTTCTGCTTGGTTGGGAGATTTCTCACCTCTCATAACATCGAATTTTTGGCTATGAAAAATATGATGGCCTCCCTATAGAGACCGGTGAAAGGGATGTGCATCCGATAATTATCTCCCAATTTATATCTTTTTCAATTCTTTCATGAGATGGATATTCGACGAGTAATGGACTCCGGACCTTGGACTTTTGATCAGCATTTGCTCGTATCGAAAAGGTTGGAGCAGTATGAACAACCCTAGAAAGTTTTTCTATTTTTGGTGGATGTTTAGGTTCAGTTTTTGACTTACTGGCAAGGTTCATTTCGGAGCGAGTGGGGAAGATGATTGGGAATTTTATTGGCATGTATATTGATTCTAATCCTACTAACTATATGGTACCTGGAGGAACTATCTTTGTATTAAAGTAACAATGGATGTTCGAGTTCCCATAAAACGTAGAATTAAGATAAGAGAACCTAATGGCAATCCAATGTGGGTAAACTTCAAGTATGAAAAGGTGAACACATTTTGTTATTGTTGTGGTATGTTAGGGCATTTCGACATGTTTTTTGAAAAGTTATATGATAATCCTATTGACAAAAAGGATTATCTGTATGGTGACTAGTTAAAAGCCCTAAGACGTCACAACTCGTCGGCGAGCGGTGAACGGTGGCTACGGGGGAAACATCTGAACATATCCTCTATGGAAGGTTAGAAGGATAAGGTGGAAAGAATTCTAATTGATGTTGATTCCCAAATAATGGGGAACGATAAAGGAAAGGGGATCGATATGAAAGGAAATGAAGAAGGAAATAAGGGCATGATTATTGGAAGTGGTGCGGGAAACATCTCTAAATCAACGTCCACAACTATTACTACATATATGAAAGGAGTTGAAGATGGCGCACATTGTGGAGATTTTAAAAATTCAATTGCTCTGACTATTACTGATCCAAAACGGCGTCTTTATGAGATTGGGGAGGGAGTAGTTGCAGACACTGGTGTGATTCCGATGGACTCAGGCCCAAGTGAACAAATGGTTGATGAACCAAAAAATAGGATATCGGTGGGCCTAGATGCACAGGCCTATCGGATTTCATGAGTACCCTAATCTGGAATGTCCGTGGGCTTGGGAACCCACGGTCAATTAGGGTCTTGAAAGATTTTATTGTCTCTAAGTAGCCTACTATTATTTTTTTGATGGAGATAATGGTTTCAAACAGTACCATTGAGTCTATTAAACAATCCATTGGGTTTGAAGGTAGCTTTGTTATTGAGAATATTGGTCATGGGGGAGGTTTAGCTCTTTTTTGGAAATCCTTAAGCTCTATTTCTATTCTCAATTCCTCTCTAAATCATATAGATTGTGCTGTTAAGATTAAGAAGCTTAGGAAGTGGCGGTTGTCGAGTTTCTATGGCTGCCCTGAGCGGAGTCAACATCGGGTTTCTTGGGGTATGATCTGTAACCTTAGTTTGCAGTCTAATCTTCCTTGAGTGTGTATAGGAGATTTTAACAACATCATTTCTCCGTTTGACAAATAAGGTAACATTCCTCATCCTCATTGGCTTTTGAATGGTTTTAAAGAAGTGATAGATGAATGTGATCTTTATGATTTAGGTTGGATGGGTCCTAGATTCACTTGGGATAAAGGGACGGGAACGAATAGATGGGTTAAAGAGTGGTTGGACATGGCGTTTGGTGACAAACAATGGTGTTCCCTCTTTCTGGAAGCTAAAGTTTATCATCTGGCAACGACAACTTCTGACCACTTTCTGATTTATTTGCAAATTTCTAAGAGGTTTTTCAAGTAACGGGTTAAGAGTTTTTGATTCAAAAATTCATGGCTTCATGAGTCTAGGTGTCGAGATACGGTTGAGCAGAGTGGGGTAGAAGTCTTGTGTTGCCTATCATGGAAATATTATCTACTTATGGGAAGGATATGATGATATGGGGTTTCGAATTAATGACGAATTTTAAGCAACAGTTGGGATTTTATAGAAAAGAGATTGCCTTGCTTCAACGCCGGTCAGACCACTTTGCTATCCAATAACTGATGAAAATGAAAGAGGAATATGTGTCCTTGCTTGGACAAAGAGAAGTTTTCTTGAAGCAAAGAGCTAAACAACATTAGCTCTAATATGGTGATTTTAATTCTCACTTTTTTCACATGTCGACTTCCTCTAGAAAAAGAAACAATTATATTTCTCATGTGAAAGGAAATGATGGGGTGTGGAAGAGCTGGGAGAACGGTTTGGATCAGATTATTAAGGATTATTTTCCTAATCTCTTTACTTCTTCTTTAGTGCCTTTGATATTGATTCTATCCTCCAGTCAGTTGCTCCTTATGTCTCGGATGATCAAAATTCTAATTTGTTGTCTTGCTTTACTATGAAGAGGTGAAGACTACTCTGTTTTCTATGCATCTGAATAAATCTCCAAGTTCGGATGGCATGAATTCGATGTTTGTTTAGAAAATATGGGACATTATGAGGACAAACGTGTGCACTACATGTTTGTATTTTTTGAATAACTATGCCATTCCTGAGGGATTAAATGATACTACAGTTGTCTTAATTCCTAAAAGAGACTCCTAGTGTAACATCCCCATTTTCATCCATAATTAATATTATGTGAACATATGCATTTTAAACCATTCCATTTGACTAGGTGTATTTTTTTTTTATGAATTGAATCTAGTTGACTTGTTTACATGAGTAACTTAGGGACTAAATTGAGCTTTAGCATAGAAGGAGGATTAATTTGAACTTTCCTTTGATATTTGATTAAAAATATTATTATTATTATTATAATAATAATAATAATAATGATAATGATGATGATGATAATAATAATAATATTATTATTATTAGATAGTAGATATTTGGGAGGTAGGAAGAAAAAACAAAACACTTACCTTCTTCTCCCGTATGACACTATTTGCTATCTAAATCTTACTTCCTTATTTTTCTCTCAAATTTCTAAACTTGAATTGGATGATTTCAGCTCCTAATTTGGGTAAGTTGATTATTTTTTCTTTAAATTATATTAGCAATTATATGGTGAGGTGTGAAAGTGA
>CATIWM010634871.1:0-12708 GCA_949671775.1 Mallotus repandus
TGTTAGGTTATTGTCCATATTTTTTGTTTATTTTGATTTTTTTAACTTTTTTTATTATTATTATCATATTGTTGTTCACTTGTTGTTGGTTATTTTTTATTGATGTTTTTGGCTATTGTTTGGTTGTGGTCAAGTTGTCCATATTTTATTTTTGTTTTAATTATAATTAATTTATATTAATATAAATTACATTAATGTAAATTATATAAACATAAATTTATTGATTTAAGAAATATAAATTACATTAATTTAAATTTATGTATTACTTTATTATATTATTAATTTATGTAAATATAATTAATGTATATAACTTAAATTATATAAATTTAAATTTATTAAATTATTTAAATTATTAAATATTAATAATATTTTAATACTTCGTGGTTGTTGTTGCTTTTTCGTTATTTTTCTTCTTGTTGTTTGATTGTTGTTAGATTGTTATTTGCGTTTTATACTTGTTTTCAAATTGTTTTAGTTCTATTTTTTGTTATTGTCAAGTCGGATTATGAAATTATTTAAATTATGAAATAGTGAATTAATATTTATCAAGTATTAAATTATTATTAAATATTAAATCATTAATATTGAATAGTGAATATTAATAATAATTTAATATTTGATTGTTGTAAGGTTATTATTACGTTGTTGTCTTTTTATTGGTTTCTGATTGTTGTTTGGTTATTATAAATATTTCATTCTTGTTAAGTTGTTTTTTTAACTTCAGTTTTGGTTGTTATTGGATTGTTTTTACTATTTTTAGTTTGGAAAAAGTACAGATAAGTATCTTGTGGTTTGAACCCTAATCACTTTTTGACCTGTGATTTAAACCCTGACAAATTGGTACCTTGAACTTTAAACCGTTAATAAAAAACTGAAATCCTGCTAATACTGTTACTAAATCTGACATGGCAAAGGGAAATTGTGTCTCTTCACTCTAGCTTGTGTCCACGTGTCAAAAAAAAAAAGGGGAAAAAAGCAACTTTGTTTTTAGGCTCCAAAAGATATAACAACTTTTGACCTTTTATTAAACATAACAACTTTTTACCTCCTTTTTTACTCATTTCTCGCACACTCTTTTTATTAAATATTATTCAAGACTGGAGCTGTACATCACAAAGAAGAATGCAACAAAGAAGATTTTGATTTTTTTTGTTTTTATTTTTTATTTTTATGATTTTGAGACCATTGATTTGTGTAATGTGATTCTTTATCAAAGTCATGTCATCATCAGCTGTTCATCACAAAGAAGAGTAGAAACATGGTTTCTTTCTTCTTGTTGCTGGTATCATTAATTTTAGTGGTGGTGTTATTAAAGCAGTTATGGTGGTGAGTTTGGGTTAGTGATGGTGGTGGATTGGGTTATGGTTGGTGGTTTCAGTTGGTTATGATGGTTTCCAGCAATGGTGAATCTGTTTCTGCAATGGAACGCCTCTTATTGTTGTTGCTTGTATCAATAATCCTTATAACCACCACCATTATCTGCTGCTCCACCACCTCTTCTATTCTATAACAATGCTGCTGCTGTCAATCTCATTTGGAATGAAAAACATAAATATCACTATAATTCCCCAACAAATAACTTTCATCTTGAAATGTAAATGAAAAAAATATTTAATGAGAAGAAAGGGGCATCATTTTCATTTTCAATATATTGAAGAGTCATAAAAATTGACCCATCTTATCCATACAAGAATTGACGGTGAAACTTTGAACATTAAAGTTTTCATCTAGGAAGTGAAAGGCTACATGAAAATGTAAAACAACAGTTAACAAATTCCAGTTACTGCACAATTTGTTCATACTTAAGCTCCCAAATGCTATCAAAGCCAATCTTGTTGCTGTAAATTTAAGGGCAAATAAACCTCAGACAAATGCTGAAACCTAAACGAGCTCAAAGCTTGAATCTCAGCCTTTTGCTTAGTCTTCACCGTCAAAGTTAACTCTTCATCACATCCTAGCATTGAACCAGCAGATTCACCAAGAACCTAGTGTAATTGGATAGTCGAATCAATCAGAAAATTATAAAAAAAGTTACTTTTAGATGTAATGATGAAGACTTAATATGAATATACTTATCTGTCGAACCAATCAGAAAATTACCTTCAGTTGCCTTTGAATATACTTATCAGTGGCCTTTAAAAGCTTAGTATTATCAACTCCAGCTTTCAAAAAGATCCTTCCAGCAAGCCCATTTTTTTTGCTCTAATAATGCTTTCATTAAATGCTCAGTCTCCAAATTCTCAAAAAAAAAAAACTCAGTCTCTATTATCTGATGCTTGTTCTCTTTGGCCACATTAATAGGTGAAACAATTTCTTGCCATGCCATCATAGTAAACTCATGTTGAGTGATTTGTTCAAACAACAAAAATTAAATCTTTGCTTAAGAAATGAAAAATTTAACAAAAACCCAAATATGTATAACAGAAACTGGAATTTATTGAATGAAACGAGACTCATAGTCTTCATTGAGATAATTTCTTGCAACTGCAATTTAGAGCAGAACCCATATGACCTTATGATCTTTAAATTTCTTATGATGAATGGGAAGGAATTTTGGCGGTGGATCGTGACTCTAGCTCAGCTTTGACTCTTAAGTTCAACAGGGCTCCACTACTTGACGTTGTTACTACTCCCTTGCTACGATTTGTCGAAGGAGACCATTGTTGAGGTACCTACGGTGTCATTTCATTGCTGGTGGAGCTGCCGGTGTAAATGGTAGCATTGCCAGTGGTGCCAAATGGTGGTGGTGGTTGTTGGATATGACATGGTGTTAGTTATAATTTTTTAATAATAGTCAGTCACTATTAATGCCTTTTAAAGTAGAAGGAGAGGATATTAAAATGAAGAGATGAAAATACCCTCTGCCACGTCAGCTTCATAAATGGCATTAACAGGATTTTGATTTTTTACTAACAGTTTGAAGCTTAAGGTACCACTTTGTTAGGGTTTAAACCACATGTCAGAAAGTGATTAGGGTTCAAACCACATGGTACTTATCTGTACTTTTTCCTTTTAGTTTTGGGAAAAATTACACAATTGGTGTGTGTATTTTTTAATTTTTGTTATTTTGGTAGTTGAACTTTTTTTTATTACAATCAAGTGTATGAACTCATTAAAAATTGACTCAAATATGTGCTTTTTTCAAGCCATTTGTGGTTTGACTGATGAGCGTGCACATGTAGGGCCACAATTTGAAAAAAAGATTGCCACCTCAATGCAAACATGTACTTGTGATACCTTTTGTTTGAAGTGCCCTTAATTAGCATTGTATAATGAAGTGTGACTGAGAAAGGGAAAGGGAAAGGGAAGAAGAATACAAAGAAGCTCATAAAAGAGAGCAGAAGAGAAGAGGAAGAAGATGAAGACACTTAGTAAGAATGGAAAGAACTTTTTATCCATGTGGTGAGCAGTGCATCATCAAAACATCATGGACTTGTGCAAATCATAGGAGAAGATTTTGGTCTTAGAAAGATCATTCATGTAACAGGACTTTCGAATGGATTGAGGATCCATTATGTGAAAGGTCAAGCATAATCATTTTTGGCCTTTTCGACAATAAATCAAAGCTAAAGATGCAAATAGAAAGAAGCAAAAATAAAGGAAAAAGTTCTGTGGGTAGTGGTAGTTATGCTGGTCATTATGATAATTTTAAATTACAAATAGTTAGGCTTCAAGTTTAAAGTTTAAGTGATTGATGTTGTTGAAATCACTCAAACTATCATTGTGGGCAGTAGGAAAGTTGGTAGGATTAGTGAATGGGCAGTAAGAAATTTGGTAGGAGTATGCTTTTTATGCTAGTCATTTGATTAGCATGCGTATGCTATTGAAAAATAGAGAAAAAATTTTGGGAATGGCATGCTTATGATTTTTATGTGTAATCAGTGTTCAGTGTTTAATGTGTAATGTATCTCTTTGTCAATCACAATTTGAAGTGCTTTGTGAAATTTTTTTTGTTGATGAGGCTTAAAAATTTAACTTCAAAAATTGTAAATATGAAACTTAACCTGTTTACATTTTTGAAGTGGTTTATGCATTATGTGAAGTGCTTACTATCATTTGGTAATAAATCTTAAAAATTTTGGCTGCATCAAATACAAATAACCTGCATTAATCTCCCATATTTGCTCAAAATAATATTTTAAGGTAGTAGAGACAAACTACATTCTAAATTGTAAACATTCAGAAACAGAAATTTGTTCTCCAATTACATTAACAAAATTTGCTAACAAGGCACATCTAACTATTATAAGATAGCTACAGAGTTTAAACAAACTCAAAATGCTTGCCAATAACATGTTTACCAAGTTGGTACCTATTAATCGAGCTCAAAAAAATTGCAAAATAGTCAAACAAGTTCAATAATTTCAAATTCATTAATTTTTCCTACATCTAAAAAGTTATAGCCATATCCAAACACTGAAATTGTTGCTCTAAATAAATTGCTTCACATCTTCTTTGATTTTTTGCTTCTACTTGAACTAGCCTTAGATGTCCTTTTTTATGCTTTTGCAATGTCTTTCCTTTATGTTTGTGTCTAAAAAAATAAATAGCATTTCATTTAAAGAATTATACTATATTAAGCCTAATACCTAAAATAAGTTAATCCTTATACTAAAAAACTGAACTAAATTAAGCCTAATACCTGTAGTTTATTGGTAGTGATAAAGTGTTTTCCACCTTTATTGAAACCTTCTTGCCTTTCACTCATAAAGCTAGGTTCTATCTCATTGTCTAACCTCAGTCTCACCTAGGCTTAGAACTTGTTCTATAGTTGTTTAGGCTGCATAAAATAACACCATATAGACCCCATTACTAATTTTCAACGAAGAACAAATGCATTTGCTTGTTGTAGCCTAATGGTTAGTTTCACTCTCAATCTCAAACTTGAAATGTGGCTCTGGTTATGTTTTAGTTTTCTTTCACTCTTAATTATTTTATTTTAAGGAACCCTAAAAGATAAGTTGAAGCTAATTGCTTTTGTCTTCAGGTTGCAATTTGGATAATCTTATCTTTTTACATACACTTTTAGAGGCTATAATAGTCAATTCATTAATTTGCTCCGAGGTGGCGATCTCTTTGTGGACTCTACATGTGCACACTCATCGGTCAAACCACCAATGGCTGAAGAAAAGCACTTGTCTAAGTCAATTTTAATGAGTTCATACACTTGATTGAAAAAACAAAGTTTAACCACCAAAATAGTAAAAATTAAAAAATACACACACCAATTATGCATTTTTTCCTTAGTTTTATTTTATTTGTTCGGTTGTTGTCAAATTGTTGTCCATATTGTATGCTTGTTTTAAATATAATTAATTTATATAAATATTAATTTTTCCTTAGTGTTATTCTATTTGGCTTTGCTTGACTCTAGAAAAAAAAAGTGGGCTTGCTTATTAATGGTAAAGAAGAGTTAATTTGTCTTTTTTTCTGTTCAAAGTGCAGAGTGTAAGCCTATCAACAAAAAGTTAACTTGTATATTTGAAATTGTTTTATAAAAAAAAAATTATTTTTGGAAATGAAAAAATTTAACATCATTGTTAATTTTTTTTCTTATTTTTGGTATTTTTGAAAATAATTCTACGCACTTTTTACTATAAATTTTTATTTTTTTAAATCAATATATTATTAAGGATGGTCCTTTTGAACCTTAATTTTATAATTACTTTATAAAGAAATGATATATCATAATATATATATATATATATAAAGTAATTAATAATTTTTTAGACCTTCCATGTATACTAAATGATCATTTTTTTTAGTTTTAATTTCCAATTATTGTGCCATTTCATAATAATTTTATTTTTGAAAAAACCCATTAATAAGTCCTTGAACTTTCACGATTTATTCTATTGAGCCTTTATTTTTTAATTACATTTTATTAAGTCCTTGTATTATTATATTTATTTTATTGAGGATTTTTTTAACAGAAAATAAGAGTGTAAAATACACTCATAGTTAAAAGAGAGTGGGTTTAATGTTGGGAAGGAAATTAAGCAACAAAATACTATTGTAGTCCTTCTTTTTTGAAAAATACTATTTTAGTCCTTAAATTTAGGTTAAAATAAAAATAATGTGGGTCCCATATATTTCAACTCTTTTAACACTAGCACGCCACCCTCCTTCATCTCATCTTTGTTTTTAGTGCAGCTTTTTTTTTATTCCATCTTCTTTTTTTTTTTTTGCAAAATCCTAATACAATTAAAAGCCTTTGACATACTATTCCCTTTCTCTCCTATTTTGCATTTATATCAACAACAAGCACAACATTTTTCTCTGTGTTTATATCCATACCATATAGCATTCTCCAATTTTTTGGTCCCTGCAAACGAGCATTACTAAAATAGTATTTTGTAAGCCTATCAACAAAAAGTTAACTTGTATATTTGAAATTGTTTTATAAAAACAATTATTTTAGTCCTTAAATTTAGGCTAAAATAAAAATAATGTGGGTCCCATATATTTCAATATTTCAACTCTTTTAACACCAGTACGCCACCCTCCTTCATCTCATCTTTGTTTTTAGTGCACCTTTTTTTTATTCCATCTTCATTTTTTTGTGCAAAAATCTAATACAATTAAAAGTCTTTGACATACTATTCCCTTTCTCTCCCGTTTTGCGTTTATATCAGCAACAAGCACAACATTTTTCTCTGTGTTTATATCCATACCATATAGCATTCTTTAATTTCTTGGCCCCAGCAAACGAGCATTACTTATGTCATTCTTCATTAAATTGTATAAGAAACAAATCAAGGAAATAATTGATAAACATTCTTTTGTTTCTCGCCCCTCTTCAATGTTTTTGCCCTAACTATTCCCCAGTATAATAGTCTAGATCTTCATAGAATTCTTTTTAGAAAACATATAAATGGAAGGCTCAAGAGCCACATACACAGGGATACACGCTATATTGTCATCCTAAATAAACAAAGAATAAGCTAAATTGAATGTGCAATGCTTGATGGTAATTTCTATAATGATTTCATTTGCAATGCCCTCACAAGGATCCATACCTAGCCTATTGGAACCAAGTTGCGCAGTCTTATCAACAACCTTGTTTTGCATTAGGAATTACTCTAACTTATATATATAACTATATCATTATATTGAGTTCATGATTGATCTCTCTTCTCATTCTTCCATGAGTTTTTTGCGGCTTCAGCAGATGAACTACCAGAATCACCATTCCTATATTTAAGAAGAAAGGATCCCACTCATGTCCTCCCACCTCATGCTACCCTTCCTCTAACAATGCATATTTCTAACTATTCTCCTCTATAAAATTATCATATTCTATACACCTTTTAATAATGTTCTTCCTCAACCTAGTGACTTTGTCAATGACTGCCCGGACAACAACTATTAGAAGATAAACTTGAATTAAATAATTATTAGTGGTGTGATTAAATATAGTATATGAAAGGTTGCTTAGTTCAATGTTTCTAGCACTTCAAGAGTCATCTATTTAATGTTTCTGTTTTTATCTTTCTCTATATATTTGTAAGTTTGATGTTAATTTAATATAAGTGAGTAATTTCCAGCACTTTATACTTTGAGAGTTCTTTCGTTTTCTTTTCTTTCTAGCCAATGAAGTGGTATTAGAGCTGGTAAAAAAAAGACGAATGGAGGCATGTTTCCCTTTCAATTCCCAAACTCACCAAAGATAATTTTGATAATTGGTGTGTTCGTATGAAAGCCTTGCTAGGATCACAAAATGTATGGGAAATTGTAGAGAAAGGATGTGAGCAGCCAGCAAATGAAAAATCCATAGAGGCTATGACTTAAGCTCAAAAGAATGCATTTCAAAAGGCTAGAAAGCAATATCAGTAGGCTTTGATGCTAATTCATATGTGCCTGGATTAAACTACATTTGGGAAGGTTTCCTATGCAACAAGTGCCAAGCAAGCATAGGAAGTATTGACAAATTCTTATAAAAGAGTTGATAAGGTGATAAGAGTTCGCCTTCAAACCTTAAGGGCGGAATTTAAAGCACTCAAGATGAAGAATTCAGAATCAATTTCATATTATTTTTCTAGAGTATTGGTTGTTGTCAATCAAATACGTAGATATGGAGAAAAGTTTGAAGATGTTCAGGTGATTGAAAAAATCTTACGTTCTCTTAATTCTAAGTTTAATTATGTAGTTGTGGCTATTGAAGAATTAAAAGATCTAGATGAGATGACAATTGATCAACTCATGGGTTCTCTACAAGCCCATGAAGAAAGGATGAATGAGAAGAAGTCACAAGAACAAGTTCTTCTCTCAAAGCTGTCGTTGAAAGGAAACGATAAAGTTAACAGCAATAAAGAATTTCAGTTTAGAAGAGGAAGAGGTACAGATGCTAGAAGAGGACGTGGAGATTATTATAGCAAAGGAAGAGAATGCAGATTTGGTAAAAATTTCAATGACTCAGAATAAACGGCTCCTAAATAGAATTCAATAATTTAGAGACAGGTTTTAAGAGGACGTGGAAGAGGAAATTGGCATAGAGATAGTGGATGAAAGGTTAATGTGCAGTGTTATAATTGTGAGAAATATGACCATTTTGCTTCAGAATGCAGAAAGACTGAAATTAAAGAAGACAAGGTTTATTGTGCTCAAGAAGAAGAAGGAGAATCAGCTTTTCTTTTGACATGCCATTAAGGAAAAAATCAAGAAGCTTGGCACTTGGATATAATAGCAAGCAATCATATGACAGGTAAAAAATGTTTATTTACTTCTTTGGATGAGACTTTCAAAAAAAGTATTTCCTTTACAGATGTAAAAGAGGTGATGGTTGAAGGAATCGATGATA
This sequence comes from Mallotus repandus, assembly GCA_949671775.1. NCBI lineage: Eukaryota > Viridiplantae > Streptophyta > Magnoliopsida > Malpighiales > Euphorbiaceae > Mallotus > Mallotus repandus. The sequence goes on from CATIWM010634871.1 coordinate 8,801, forward strand.
TTCTAATTCCGACCATAAATGGTTCTCTTCAATTTATTTCTCAAGTGTATTACATCCCTCTGCTTCAATCAAATATTTTTAGTTTAGGCCAACTTTTAGAGAAAGGATATGATATTCAGTTGAAAGATGGTGGTTTAACAATTATAGATTCCAGAGATAAGCTACTTGCAAAGGTGAAGATGTCAAAGAATCAATTATTTTCTCTTTTGCTGCAAGCTGATAGTGCTAAATATTTTAAGGCTTCTGTAATAAGTTCTTCTTGGATATGGCATCAGTATAAGGGTCATCTGAATTTTAGAGGTCTAAAGCAATTGGTGAAAGAAAGAATGGTGCATGGTTTGCCTTATAGTAATTATCTAGACCAGATGTGTGAAGGATACATCTACGACAAACACTTCAGAAATAGTTTTCCAAAAGAATCTCTATCAAGATCAACAAGACCACTTCAACTTGTGTATGTTGATATCTGTGGTCCTATTAATTCACATTCTCTTGGTAAGAGCAGATATTTCTTACTATTTATTGATAATTTTAGTTGCAAAACTTAGGTTTATTTTTTGAAAGAAAAGTCTGAAGCTTTTGATGTGTTTAAAAAGTTCAAAGTGCTAGTTGAAAATTAAAGTGGTTTTTTTATTAAAGCCTTGTGAACTGATAGAGGTGGAGAATTCACTTCTAAACAATTTGATGATTTTTGTGAGTCTAATGGCATTTGAAGATTTTTGACTATTCCAAGGTCACCACAACAAAATGGAGTTGTGGAACGAAAGAATAGAAGCATTCTTGATATGACAAGAAGCATGTTGAAGAGTAAAAACATGCCAAAAGAGTTTTAGGAAGAAGCTATGGCTTATTCTGTTTATTTATTTAATAGATGTCCTACCAAAAGCATACAGAAGTTAACACCTCAAGAAGCCTAGAGTGGAAGAAAGCTAACTCGTTCTCATTTAAGAGTTTTTCGCTATGTAGCTTACAATCATATCACTGATGAATCAAAAATTAAGCTGGATGATAAGAGTGAGAAGCTTTTGTTTATTGGCTATGATGCAAAATCTACAAACTCTTCAATCCAAAAAGTAAAAAGATTATTGTTAGCCGAGATGTCAGATTTGATGAAGATGAATGTTGGAATTGGGAGCAACAAAATGAGAATTATAACTTTCTTCCATTTTCTGAAGAAAATTCAGACCAGGCCAGAGTTAATAGTCAGTAATTTACTGCACCTGTATGTCCAGCTCCTACTCATGATTATATGAATCCTTCAAGCTCAACCAAAAGGCTAAGAAAGATGAGGAATTTATCAAAAATTTATGCTAATACTAAAGAAGTCAACGGTGTCTCTTTTTATTGTTTCTTTGCAGGATCAGAAATAATAAATTTTGACGAAGCATTTAATATGAGAAGTGGAGAGCTGCAATGACTGAATAAATATAATCCATTCACAAAAATGACACATGGGAATTGGCAACACTTCCTAAAAATAAGAATGCTATTGGTGTTAAATGGATTTTCAAAATTAAGAAGAATGAAAAAGGAGAAGTCAAGAAGTTCAAAGCTCGGCTAGTTGCTAAGGGTTTCAACCAACACTATAATATTGATTATGAAGAAGTAATTGCTCCAGTTGCTCGGCTGAAAATTATCAGATTGATCATTTCATTGGCTACTCAGAATAACTGGAGAATTTATCAAATGGATGTAAAGTCGGTATTCTTAAATGGAAATTTAGAAGAAGAAGTCTTTATAGAACAACCTCCTGGTTACAAAATCAAAGGAGATGAAGATAAGGTGTTAAAATTAAAGAAAGCTTTGTACGGTTTAAAGCAATCATTAAGAGCTTGGTATAGCCGCATTGATGAGTATTTCAGGCAGAGAAAGTTTATCAAATGTCCACATGAATATGGGTTGTATGTGAAGAAGATGGAGAATGGTGACATGATAATTGTTTGCTTATATGTTGATGACTTGATATTCACCAATAACAATTCAGCCATGGTTAATGAGTTCAAAAGAGAGATGGCTGCTGAATTTGAAATAACGGATATTGGGCTTATGTGTTACTATTTTGGCATTGAAGTGAAACAATTAGATGAGGGGATTTTTGTGTCTCAAAAGAATTACGCAATAAAGATGTTGAAGGAGTTTACACACTGCATAAAACTCCATAAGTCAATTGTCAATTCCCTCATCAGTTGATTACAAGGCTCAATATAAGGAGTAGAAGCTAATTACCTGCCATCCATCAGGATTAAGGTTCATCAAAGATGACGAAACTCCAATCTCCATGAAAGTGTAAAGTTGTTTTGTTTTATTTTTTTTAACTTTAACTGAGAAATGAGAAATGTAGTTAGTATGAGGGATTTCAAATTTGGTCACAATGGTGAAGGTGGTGTTTGTGTGGTTGTAAATGAATATGATATTGATGTACTAAAAGTGATGTACAATTATAGAATCCTTTTTAATGATGTTACAAAACTAGTCCTCTCTTAAATATTATATTATCAGTTAACTGAATATTGGCAGTGTTAATGGTTTCTTTTTATTTGTTTATTTTTTATGTTTCAAAAGTCCTTAATGTTTATAAGAATAATTGTACAAGGGTTTAATGAAATAAAAATAATAGTAAAAGGACTTAATAAAATACAATAAATATTTAAAGATCCAATAAAATAAATCTTAAAAATTAAGAGGCCAAGTAATGGGTTTTTCCTTTATTTTTTTTAATGTAGCTTTAAAAACTTGAATTTAAAAGAACATAACTTTTGGTGTCCGGAATGGTGCATTAAAGAGTATTGAAAATTTTTAAAATGACTAATAAAAAATAAAAAAATAAAAATATTCAATTTGAGAATGTGTAATGCTTTATAAAAAGTGTTATTTTGAATGTCATAAAATAAATATTTAATATAAAAAATAAATAATTTTGAATTTACAAAATGAACAAATTGGTTCTCAAACTAAAAAAATAACATTTAATATGTAAAAAATTGAAATTTATCATTTTTATGAGTTAAGTAGTAAATCTGTATAGTTGTTGTGATTTCTATGTATATAACACATTCTTTCCTTTATTCTTATATTTTTAATTATAAATAATTTAAATTTTGTATTATTTGAATTATAATTATTTCTCTATCAGATTATAGTTGTGGTAAAAATAATTTTACTTTTTTAAATTTATAAATTTTATATATGTATTTGATGTATGGCTAAGCATGGGACGGAAAAAATATCGAATTGAAACAAAATTTTGAACCGAAAGACATTAAAACCGTACCAAACTAAATAATTTTAATTCTGAACCTAACCGAACCAAATTTTATGACTAATTTGGTACGCTATTAGATATTTACAAAAAATTGAACCCAGAACCGTACCGAACTATACCAATTTCGTATCAAACTGAAAACCGAATATAGTACCGAATATTAATTTAATAAGTAATACATATGTATTAATAACTATTGGTAAGTAAAAACTTAATTATACACTTTTAACTATGTTATCAAGTAATATACATATGTATAATAATACATAATAAAAAAATTAATATGTTTTGTGATTAAAATATAATAAATAAATTGTTAACTAAATATTTTTATTAATTTTATTATTATCATCATTACTACTAGTACTAGTACTACTATTATTATTCAATTAACAAATAAAAAAGTGAACTGTCTATTATATTACAATTTGAACTTAAAATATAAATATAAAAATGTAATAACCCAAATTTATGTAGTTATTAATATAATTATTTTTTTATTATTCCTATTGCTATTCTACTTCTTATTATTATTTTTTATTATCATTATTGTTGTTGTTGTTGTTGTTGTTGTTATTATTATTATTATTAATGTGTGTAATATTTACATATTTTTGAGTTGAATTTTAGTGATTTTTGAATTAAT
>CATIWM010634902.1:0-53006 GCA_949671775.1 Mallotus repandus
AAGAAAAGTTGGTGTGTTTTGGTTGACGGCTAAGAATTAGAAAAATTAGAGAGAGAAAAAATCCAAAAACCTTCCATACGTGAAAATAAAATCACGTCTTTTATAAAAACACCATCATGTAACCCTAATATGATTACAGGATAAAAATCAAATAAAATAAATTATTTTTATTATTTATCCAAAAAATCAATTTATCCACACATTTATCAAAATAATCCAATCAAAATCGATGGATAAATAATAAATAAATAAATTAAAAAAAAATTGCAGAAAAGCAAAGTAAAAAACACTAAATGGCCATATGGCCATCTTGTCCTTCAAATTGGTAATGAATGGGTCTAACGGCCCATTCATCACTTTTTTTTTTTTGAAAAACTTAATTTTTTTTTTTGAAAATATATTTTAAATATAAAAAAAATTAATAATAACAATAATTAAAATAAAAATAATAGTTCCTAAAAAATAATTTATAATTTAGTTTAAAACCAATAAATCTAATTTCACAGTTTATTTTCATCATCGGATCCTCTGTCGCATCCATGCTCTAGTCATCTTAAAATTGGGTGCTTACAACCACTATACGTAACAAATTATGGTCACATTTACAACAGACCATCAATGCTCCATGGATTGTTGGAGGCAACTTCAAAGCTATTCTATATTCTCATGAAAAGACGAGAAGGTCACCAAGAAGAGCACAGAGTTGTCTATAATAAATTCAATTCGAAAGTTATGTCTCAAGGTGATATTTTGTACTCACATAAAATTTAGACAACATATATCCATAATTTTACAAATAAGTCACCGTGGCTATAATATTTAGTATTAGACACAGTGACATACATCCATAGTGCCATAAAATTTAGACAACATATATTCATAATTCAATTTGAGAGTTATATGGCTATATTAGCTCACAATATCTTTTACAATTATGGAGAAATCTTATGTTTTGTAATGCCATAAAATTTAGACAACATAAGGATGTTCAAAAAGGCTAGCAGCAAACTTCACTCTAAGTATTCTTTTAATAGCATCATCAATTTTGACCATTTGTATCTCCCCTTATTCTACCAGAGGAAAAAAAAGGAAAAAAATTTCAAGAAAGGTACAAATCAATGTTCAAAAATATCAATTACTTATTAAAGTTTGAAAACTTCAAGTGTGCTTAATGAAGATGTTTATTAAGTTGGAAAATGAAAAGATATAAACTGTATAAATATTTATAACCTGCAATCATTAATTCTTTATAATTAATTAATAATATGTCATTTATGTTTTTAAAAACCAAAAGATTTTTTTTGTTATGGAAAGAAACCAAATGATAAATGACAGGGGGATATAGATTAGGCCTTTTTTTCCCTAGATTTACATTGCAATGTATGTAACCTTGTAATGTAGGTGTCATTCCAAAGGGCATCACTTCTAAAAGTAATTAAAGAGTCGAAATATGAATTGTTATTCCGTGTTAAAAAAACTCCTTTGCAATGGTATTGTAATTAATACCTAATAAATGTTCTTGAAATTGTTTGCACTTATGCTCAATATCAACAATAATAACAACTTCTATAAAATAAATAAAATCATTTACAAAGCATGACCGTGAAGAAACTCTATTGTTCATCAAGAGGAAATAAAAAATAGGAATTACATGTTTTTGCACTCTCACTCTCAAGCTTCTCTTGTTTCCCTAAGCATTGATCTTGGCAGCAAATCAAACTAATTAATTAAGAAAATATTCAGTGTGGCTACAAATTCTACAATGAATTTCCTTCATTTTTTTAATTAAGTAAAAGATCAAACTAATTCAATTAGTAAATAATAAAGAAGGTCATTACCTCCCTTTCCTTTAATCTAAGATCAGTGTGCAATACATCCTATCATTAATGTACAATCCATCTAATCTTCAATGCCTTCAAAAAAATTATTCCACAAAAATTTAAACAAACTCCCTCTTAATTCTAAAACACAGACAACTTAACAATGTTTAAAAAATGATACTCGAGCAGCCAACCAAACTTCAGAATTTGCGCATGCTTTATACAAGCTTAAAAAGCAATTCATTCAATCATTGTAATAAGGGTAGGAGAGAAAGCAGTTGTTCATGGTCAACAAAGAAATCATCCCAGTAAAGAGCATAAACTTCAGCAATTCTCAAAAGAAAAGCACATTGAACCTTAACCTCTATATGTTTCGCAATTATACATCTTTGTCCTTGGATAATCTCTGAGGAAGTCTACTAATAACACTCTCATCCACTATCTTATAGTGTTGTGATAATGTTCTATTTATCATCCCACAATATCTATCAACACACTCCTCATATTTGCTATACAACATAGGAATCGTAGTGCATAAGTTGGTTCTTATTAACAATATTAATTGCAAACTTGTAAATATATGTTTACTCCATTTAGTAAGCTCAAACATAAAAGATGTGCTCAAGGCTTCAAGCAAATTAGAGTAGAGCCTACGTGTCACAATGGAATCCACAAAATCCAAGACATGCCATAAACATCCAAGAAAGCTTTCATATAACAATATAATAAAGAGCTAGATAAATGTGCCCCTCAACCATAGGAGTAGGCTAGGCCAAGTTCTGAACAAATGAGCAAGGCAATATCAAAATCAAAATGAGATTGCATTTTCTTAACTGACAGGGTATGCAAAACACACCTACATAGGCAAAAGTGAAGAAGAAGAAGTAGCTACCAGTAGCAGACAAGAGCCAAAGATAGACCACAACCTGTCACATAAAAAAAAGGTTGATTAAACTAGTAAGTAACACAATGCATATGTAGAAGGAAATATTGTACCTTATTCGGCATAGATCCTGAGGTCTACATTCAAATGATAGATAAACCCTTTAGTATGTTATACAATTAGGATCTGGAACCCAAAATACAATGTATGCATGTTTTACAAACCAACCATATGAAACGTGAACCTCAATTTCAGGGTACCAATCAATTTTTTACAAAAAAAATGATTAATAAATTCAACTAAAAGACAAGTTTTTTTCCAAAAAAAAATGAAACAATTGAACTACTTTAAATCTTCAAGAAAAGAGGGTGATAAAACACACCTAAAAAGACAAAAAAAAATCATTACATGAGAAGTGTCACTATCACGGTCAATCATATGATACAAGAAATGGAATGACATCATACATGGAGATCAGAATTTAAAGAACAAAAGCTGGGATTGCATACTTAGTGTCATAAAGAGCATCCCTTAGTTCAAACAAATCAATTTCTCATCTCTTGTCTCTATCATATTTATCAAAAATTGCCTGCAAAGAGAAATTTATAAACTCATCATTCAACAGTTGTAAAAAAAACTGTACAAAATTAGCAAAAGCAACTAAAAGAACACTCGAAACCACTCAGTTTGATAGCCAATCACATAATAGTGTATAACCAGTTGATATTCTAAATCTACAATCACAAAAAGTAAAAGTTAAAAAATCACAAATTAGGGTTTTTTTTTTCAAACACCAATAGATCTAAAGAAGGAGAAGAATGGAGTACTTTTGATCGCAATTAGAGAGAAGTTGCAGAGCCGATGAATTGGGTCTACAGTACACTCCTCCATCTGCATTTGAGCTTCTTGATTTCAGACCTATCCTACGCCTCTCCAAACTCTTTTACTTAGACTCCTTTATTTGATAGGGCATTAAATTCACCTTTTGAGGAATAAGAAAAAATAAGTAACCCAAGAAGGAAAAAATGAAAAACGGCAGAAAAGATGGAAAGATGAAATTCATTAAGGAACCATTCAGTTCCTCTCTTCCACGGCAGAGGGAAAAAAAATCAAATTCAGAGCTTCAAATATGTGTTAAAATTCTAAAGAGCCACCGAAAGAAATCCACAGCAAGCACAAGGCACCTATCCAGCTTACAAAGTGCCACATGGCACTAATAATGAGGTGACAAAATTCATATACTTAATTATTGTATATTATATATAGATAGATTTATTTGACAAAATGCTCTTTTTGAATTTTTTTTTGTCCTTTTAATTTCTCTTTGAAGTTCTTTTTTTTTAAAAAAAAAGTCATTCTCGGGTAGCTAGTAAGGTACAGTGGGCAGTTATTGATATATCTACATAGGAAGAAATTTTTAAAAAAAATAATAATAAATGGGCGAAACACCTACTTGACATAGGTGGGGTTTGAAAAAATAAAAATAAATAAATGGGTATATATATATATATATATATATATACATAAAGAAATTAAAGAAAACTCACATCCAATTTCCCTTTTCCTCATTTACACATGTGAAATCCACTTTTAATAGTAACTTACAAAAATAATTTTTAAAAATACTAACGGTTAGCAACTAATTGCTTCTCTTCTCATCCCAACGAATCAAGTGATATTGAATTTTGTATCAAGTTAAAAAAAATAAAAATAAAAATAACTGACATTGATGGAGGTAGTTGGTTTCAATATCCATTAACATCTTTTTTAACCTACTTGACATAGATGTTACCTTTTATAAGGCACGAGTCATGAAATCTGAATGTGGTGGGATTTTTACCATCAATCCACACATTCTTGACACTCCAAGGTTTGATCTATTATATAATTAAATCTCTGTGTGTTTAATAATTATTATAACATTTTTAAGATTTTATTTTATTAAATTATTATATTTTTACTATTTAATTTACCGTTAAATAAATTAATTTAAAAAAATTAAAAGTTTCGTTTGATTTCTAAATTTATAATGTGGTTATAAATTCATCCAATTCCTTTATTAAATTGCTATAGATTTTTAATTTATTGTGTTTTTTTATAATAATAAACTTTTATTTTTAACACTAAAACAAATTTAAATCATATTAATTTAAAATGAACACTACTCCAATAGAAATATTAATTAATATTGTATTAATTAAGATTTATAATATTGATTTGGACTCAATTTTACTAACAGTTATCATGCTAATATGACTTATATAACCAGTGTTACATTAATTATAATTTATCATATTGGCATATTACACAATTTCATAATTGACATCAAACTAATGTAATTTATGTATTCGGCATCCATTAATTAAGGTTTACTATACTAATACAAACTCAATTCTTATAATTGATATTTGCATAAGGATTGCCATGAAATAAATTTTTAATGAGATTTAATAATTATAATTAAAAATCTTCCATTGAAGTAATTTATATTGTATTTTTTCTTTTATCACTCCTTTGTTGTTTTTTTTCCTTTATTTTTTGTGATTTTGTAAGCGGTATGAGGCATAAATTATGCTTTCTTGATCTATTGAATGTCAATGCATCAAAAATTAATGTGTACAGAGAATTTAATAATTTTTTTTTGAAATATATACAACAATCAAGTTCATATAATAGTCAAACTTTTTATCTCCAGAAAAATATTCAAGAGACAAAAAATATTTCCAACAGATATAAAAAAAAAATATTGCTAAATACCAATATATTGGCGCCACAAAACCAAAACCGTTAGCTCATTAAACAAACTGCAATATCCTGTTTGGATCATTTGAACTCTTTAATAATAATTATTATTATTATTATAATAAAAGTTTGTGTTGAGTATAATTTCACACTTGAGTTGAATTTTAATGAATTTTAAATATATAATTTGCAATAATTTGAAAGAATTTAAGTTTAATAAGACATTAACTTAATTTAGACTTTCATTTTAGTTTTTTATTGTTTTGGTTTATTTAGGGTGTGTTTCTTTTAGCTGTTGAGATGCAGCTGTTAGCTGGTCACTTACCAACAGCTAAAAAAAAAGTGTTTGGTTAATGTTTTTGAAAAGGAGCTGGTAGCTGTTAGAAGTTCAAATAACACCGGTTCATAAAAACTTTAATTTGGAGCTTTTCACCAACAGTTCTTTTTTTAAAATTATATTTACTATTTTATCCTTACATTGTTAACATTAACTAATTATTATTGTTTAATAAATTATTATTTTGATAATTATTAAAAATATTAATATTATAGTTATTAAAAATATTAACCACACAAATAAAAATATTAAAAATTATATTAATAAATAATTTTACACTGATTATTTCTAATATTAATGATAGTAATAATATTAATATTTTATTTAAAATTGATTGTTTAAGTAAAAGTATATATATTCTTTTTCTTAAATTATATAAATAAAATCATCTACAATATTTTTTATTATAATATATATATATGTAATTAAATATACTATCAACAACCGTTCTTATAATTTTACCAAACACTTAATATCAATTAGCTATCAGCTGCCAATCACCAGTTATCAGCTAACAGCAACAGCTGTCAGCTGTCAGCTATCAGCAACAGCTTAACCAAACAGACCCTTAGTTAAATTAAGAGTTTTTATTTAATATTAATGTGTGTTTCCCTTTTTGTAGGTAAGTCTAGAAAGGAATTCCAGAATACTCAAGGACTGGTGCAACGTGGGCTACGTCATGGTGTGCTTGTGCTCATGTCCTATTCTTGAAGCTGAATTAATGCGGCAGGGTTTGAGACACGGCATGTTGGATGTCGTATTGGCCTCTGGACCTAAAGCAATTACAGCATGGGATGGCACATGACTACGCTCGAAGCCATGTCCTCTTCTGTGCAAATTGAAGAAATCACGAGGAAGGTCAACAAGGGATCACACGCGCCATGATGAAAATCGTACCATAAAATCAATGATGTAACACGGTTGTGCCTAAAACCATATCTAGGAGAGAAAATTTCCTTTTTAGTAGAAGTTGAAGAATTCAAGTGCAAGTAGGTTTTCCATCAGACTTTTCCTATAAAAGGGGATACATGAGAGCCATTAGAGGGGATTAGACACAAAAAATACAAATAAGAGCTCAAGAAGGTGAACAAGGGTTTGAAGATTGAAGGGCTTAAACGAGTTTTATCTAGTTTTCTTCTTCATTCTCTTATTATTTATTTTATGTTTGTAATTCTTTTTAAAGTCATGTTTGGCTAAACTATATTTTAGAGTTTGATTTTGGAGTAGCTAGTTAGACTTATTGGGATTTTTATTTCTTTATTAATGATTTAACTTTCAATCAATTTTATGAGTTGTGTCTAATATCATATGTTCAATTGAGGGCCCAATTGTTTGCATGTTTATGGGTTAATTGCCATCAATGAAAGCTGAGTAATTTACTAGCTTCTAACTCATAAGACTTAGCAACCTCAATTACGAAAGTAAACGAATCCTTCGGGAATCAATAAATTGCTAAAAAGCTTAATGAACCCTAATTAATTGACTTGACCATGAAAATATGCGGTAATTAGTTTTGGCATGCTTAAATAATCTTGAAAGAGACTTTAGGTAATTTAGAGTAGTTTACCTTTGATTGTGATCATTGAAATAGTTGGATTTAATTCCGTAATGCAAGTCCTAACTAGTGAAACAAACCCAATCTCTAGTTTATCCCCATTGATTTAATAAGATTAATTGGAGTAGATAGTTTATTTTAATTTATTTTATTTAATTCTTGCAATTCTATTTGATTTGTGCTAGATAGAGAAAATTAATTGACAGTTAGTACTTAATACCCTTTCCTCAGAGGAACGATACTCTAGTTATCATTTTATTACTTGCCAAAATTCGTGTACTTGTGGAGTTGTGCTAACAGTTTGTAAAAGGTTGAGAAAATTCTACATTTTTTTTGTCTCATATGAAACTAGCATTCATATAATGATACATCCTTGAAGTGCTATTACTGATCAGTGGAAAATCTGATCATATGGTATATGGAATAGGAATTAGGTACAGATGATTTTTTCTTCTAGCTACAGTGCCAAAATCCTCTGCCATGTCTACATCTTCCTTCTTATTATCATTAGAAAGTTCCCAATCAAAATGGTACAGTAACTGTGCTAATGCAAGCTCAACATTGGCTATACCAAAACACATGCCTGGACACATCCTCCTTCCAGCACCAAATGGCAAAAATTCAAAATTACCTCCTTTATAGTCCACTGCATAGTCAATAAATCTCTCAGGACAAAATTTTCAGCTTCAATCCAATGCTTGGGATCTCTGCCAAGTGCCCATAAATTCACCATAACTCTGGTCTTTGCAGGTATGTTATATCCAATGATTTGGCATTGCTCACTGCTTTCTTTAGGAGGCAGCAATGGAGCAAGAGGGTGCAATCTCAGAGTTTCCTTAATGACTTGCTTCAAGTACTTCAATTCATGAATATGTGTTTCATCAATGTTTCTTTGCCGGTCAAGAACTTGTTTAGCTTCTGCTTGTGCTTTCTTCATCACTTCAGGGTTTTTCATCATTTCTGATATTGCCCATTCTAAAACTATAACTGATGTATCCGTCCCTGCAAGAAACATATCCTGCAGTGACATACCTTGCATGATTATTAAAAAAAATTACCGTATGAAGATTATCTTTTAATCAAGTGAGTGTTATTTACTGTATATACATACCAGGATAACAGCTTTTATATTTTCAGTTGTTAAGGGAACTTCAAGGATTCAATTCTCTTGAAGATTCAAGAAAGCGCAAACAAGATCTTCTTCACCTTCATTATAAGTCTTCGCCATAGCCCTGGAAATTCTATATTCATTAATTATGTTTTTAAGAACCAAATCAGCTTTTTCATGAAGCTTCCTAAGCTTGTTTTCACTAATCACATGAAGCAATTTGATAGAAGGGAAGAAGTTGGTGACACTAAATCCTGCTGTCAAGTTTAAAACTTCCTCAAGAACCAGCATGAATGCTTCTTGGTTGACCTCGCATTTCTTGCCTGCTCTTGCAACTATAGAACATTGCAGAGAAAACAACATTTTGCTAATATTGATGGGAGCTCCTGCACTGGAAGAATTTGATCTGATGAGATTTGATACCTCTTCTTCTCTAATTGGTCAAAACAACTTCTCACGCTTTGTACTGAGAAGCTCTGATACACAAATTTTACGCAGCTGCCTCCAATGGTCTCCACAGGATGCAAAAGTTATATCTGCAGACTTATAGAATAAGATATCTGCAATAAGGAGAAAGTCCCGTTGAGCAAACAGAACATCGTGAGTTTTCAATACTTCTTTAGCAGCTTCTGGTGAAGAAATGACAATTATTGACACTTCTCCGAATTGTAGGTGCATGGGTGGTCCATATTTCTTTGCCAAGTCTCTAAATTTGTGATGGGGTAAACCACCTATAAATTGGTGAATATTTCCTATGATGGGTAGTTTCCAAGGTCCATGGGGAAGATTCAGAAGTTTGTCATTGTTGTTGGTTTTAGTTACTTTCTTCCACACCCTCCAAATGATAAAGTGAAAGAGAAGGAAGATAAAAAGAATGGAAAGGAGAGGACTTGTAAATCCATGGTGATAGTGCGGTGAAGAGGTTGTTTTGCTTGATAAATACGAGAAGTAATGGACCATAAGTTTCCTGAAATAAGTAACTAGCTACCAGACACTAAGATTATATAGGGGAAAATTTTAGGCAAAACGCATTTAGACCCCCTTTCTATTAATTTTTTTTGACATTGCAACCTTATACTAAATTTCAAGCACATTACATCCTTTCACTTTCAATTTTTTCACATTGCACCCTTTTTGTCAAAAACTATGAGCGTGTGTTACTTGCGGAGTTAAATGAAAGGACATATGACATTTAATTGGGGAATGTGCTTCCACGTGTGCACATAAATTATAAGTCATATAAGTAAAAAAAAAAAGAAAAATGAATCAGATAAAAAACAATTGGGGCAAAAATGACATTTCAAAGAAAAATGGCGTCGTTCGTCATATTATCAATGTATTTTTTCCCTCTTAGTTGTAAATCCCCAAATCCCTAACCTTGATCTCATGATTTTTTTTCCAAATCCCTAATTTTGATCGTATTCCTAAATCACCAAAAACCTTATTATTTTTCCCTCTTGATTATGAAACCATAAGTCACAATAAGAGAATATGAAAAAATAAAAAGAGGAAAAGTTAAAGGTAATTGTTGTTTTTTTTTACCCTTTTTAATGATTCTTTCTGATATGAAAAACAACAAAAAAAAAAATTTACTGTGATACAAAATGTTTTTGTGATGTTGTTGTCTTTATGTTTCTCGATGGTTTGTATAGTGGTCCCGTAATGGTACTTTCATTTTGTTTTTCACTTTTGATGTTGGCTTTTCGTTTCTAAAAGTTATTTATTGCTTTATTTTCATTTTGTTCCACAATAGTGATTTATTTTTGTTTCTATGTTGAACTCTTTCTTTTTATTCACGCACGTCATTTTCTGCTACTCCATTGGAGCTATTGCTATTAAAATATTGCTTTTTGTACTACAGTATTTGTTCCTTTTATATTAAATAATTTATGTAGTTAGAGTTTGTGTTTTTTTTTATTAATGCAAATATATGTGCCTCTTGATGTGAGTAAAATAATTTTGGAGTTGTGACAAGTTGACATAGCGGAAGCCTAAAAGATTAAAGTAACTATTGAATTTTGTTGATTTGTGCATGAATACCCGAAAAACAACCTTATATTTCCTGTTGATTCACAATGAATGCCAGAAAATAGGCATCAAAATTCGTTGATTCTTAAAGAATGCCGAAAATTGGAAAAAAATAGAAAATTCTATTAAAATTCATCAAAAGCTATCTAAAAATGACGAATAAATAATGTTCAAGAAAAGGGCAAAAAGGCCAAAAAATATACTAAAATAAACATAAAACTTTAAAGCAAAATTTTAAGGCCTTAAACAATTGAATTTGGGCTCAAAACTTAGGCCGTTATAGGCAAATCCTATAATTAATATATGTCTCTGAATCATATTCATTTTGACATATTATTGGCCCTACAATTCATCCGGGGCTAAAAGTTAGAGCCCTTTGAAGCTCCATTGCTCACTATCCTTCGATCAAATTCATCCAAGAAATGCAAAACCATCTGATCCACATCACAAGTCAACATGTGCATGGCAATTAAAGGAGAGGTTATCGTATATGGAGAAATTAGGTGATTGCATACTAGACAATACTCTTCATTATCCAATTGAGAAATGGTACAAGGTTTTCCTTAACACTAATGTTAAATGAAATGTCATCAATAATAATATTTCTGAGAAATTTAATAGTTAGGTTTTGGATGCAAGATGCAAGACCATTATCACAACGTTAGAAGATATTAGGATTTAGGTGATGAACTAACAGTGGACAAAGAGGAAATCTATTAGGACTTGGATATTAGATGTCTCTACTAAAGTATTGGTCAAGCTCAATAAGAAGAAGGTGAAATTATATAACTGGAAGATTGAATGGAATGGATCAAGTGGACTTAAAGTCGCCCATATAAATGGCACTGGCAACAACCATATAGTCAACAAGGTAAAGGAAACTTGCACTTACAGAGAATGGGACTTGGTTAGCATACCTTATCAACAAGCAGTTGCAACTATCTACCATGAATTCGAAGAGCCAGAAAAGTATATTTCACACCAGTACTATAAGGAAATTTACTTGAAGCCATACCAATATACAATTCAGTGTGTACCAAGACCTTAGCATTGGCCAAACACTAGTAAGGAGAGAATTAAACCTCTACATTTAAAAAATGTCTAACATGCCAAAATTAAATAGAAAGAAGGACAAGGATGAACTGAAAAATATTGGTACTTGAAAACTACCAAGAACTAGTAGAATAATGAGCTGCAAGATTTGTAAAGAACAAGGTCATAATAGCAGAAGTTGTCCTATAAGGTCAATTAAGGTGATGTTGATTGTTTTATTAGTGTTTCTTTCATGTATGTGTATGGTTGTAAAATTTTCTTCTTTTATTTTTTTGTCTACTTTTTCTTTGCATGCTCCAAAACTAGTAAGATATAAAAGAAAAAGAAAAAGTGAAGCTTCCACTCAAAAAGATGAACAATATCAGAAAGAAGAGATGTCAAAAGAAATTTTATCAAGCTCACAGCCAACCCCAGGAGAGCAGAAGTGGAGATAGCCAGTGGAAGTGCTTCTCAACCAATTTCAAGAAACAATTTTAAAGGAAATACCAATACAATATTGAGAAAAAAGTATGCACCATCTGGTCAAGGTTGCTATGTGAACCTAAAAACAAGAGTTGCTTCTTATCAAGTATGATTATTGAGTAATAATGCTATTTATTATTAACTGGACATATATGCCAAATTCAACTTAAATGCTTGCTTTAATTGCATACATTAACTACAAGTAATACCTCTCTATGTTGTATCTTCTTAGTCAACACCAACTGCTCAATCAGTACTAGCTTCTCAGTCAGCACCATCTTTCAGTCAACACTAGCTTCTTAGTCAACCCCAGCTCATATGTTTGCATCCAAGCCACCTCTAAAGAGAAAGCTAGTGCATTGCATCCAAGCCACCTCTAAAGAGAAAGCTAGTGCATCAAATAACATGTTGACAGCATAGACATTTTATTTAAGAGAGCCCTTGATGAAGCAACTTTTAAAGCAAAGGGGATACAAATTAAGGATGCTAGCTTGAAGAATTGTATTTGGAAACCATAAATTAACTTGATGTTGGTTATGAACAATATTTTTTGGATGTTTTAACCATGGATTAGTCTCAAACACTTAAATTTAGTATTGGCTTTTTGTTTAAGTACATTAACTAGTGAGTTGATACATGTTTATAAAGTCATTTTAGTAAATATTGGTTTGAAATTATTCATGTTCAAACTCTTGTCATGTTTAGGTCATTTAATAAATATTTCAAAGTTCTTCTATTTAATGAAAAAATTGTGTCATTTGAATTATATTATGCTATGCAGTTACTTTTAAAAGTTAAACAATTAATACGCTTTTAACAATCAACACACTTTGAATTATATTATCTTGAATGGTCAAAAATGACCTATCAGATTTTAAGCTTTCAACTAAATTTTCAATATAGACACAATGCTTGAAGATTAACAATAATATTCATACTTCAACCAATTCCTTTACAACCACCTGCATGGCTATGAACAAACTTTAAACTCTTGTCATGTTTAGATAGTTTACTAATGCTTCAAGAGAGGACAAATCAAGTTCTAACTGTGAATTTGCACAACAACATAAAAAATTTGTGACATTTCATTCACAAAATCATTAACATATCAACACTTCATTCATAAGTCATAAATATCACAATAAAAACACAATAGCATAAACATCATGTACCAGCTTCACTATAACTACAACATTTGATAAACACTACTAAACTACACATCGAAGATGAGCATATTATTATCAAAAAAAATTTTTGGATTTCAAACTATCTAGCTCGTCCTTTTAGCTGCTTAAACCTAATGTACAATAGCCCTATCTCTACCTTCAAATCTTCATTCTCATCTTTCAGATCTTTAATATTGCTCTCTAACACTGCAATTTCAATGTTCTTTTTGTTGTTCTCCTCATTAAGCATTTCATTCTCTTTTTTAGCACTCTCGCCACACTTTTAAGCAAATGAAATTGTGTATAATTGCGGTTATACTAAAGCTCCAGCTTTGCATACTCTAGTTTCAGACCTTCAATTTTCTCTTTGTACTCATGATGAAGTTCATAAATCTTATCTCCCAAGACATTAGCGATGGTTGCTTGATAGAATGCATCATTCCTCTATTCAATTATATCGTTGGCCTCTTTTCTAAATTGATTGATGTACAGTGCCTCTTGTTTAATAGATTCCCTATCTAACTAGATGCAAAACCCACAATCCTTATCCAAAAGAAACATATAAATGTTAGATGTTTTGCATAAATTTGAGGTTTAAGTAAAAGAATATTGCAGATCTGACCTCTTCAGAACCACAGCCATAATACTGCCTCCATAGGTTCGAATCATCATTACAAATACGAAATACAAGAGGATTTCCATAATTTCATGCCATCGATGGAGTCGAAGAATATTAATTCCAAAGAAATTAATGTTTCAAAATAAATTTGGATTTATTTGTCCTTTTAATAAAAAATTTATCTTAATTTGTCAGAAAAGTTAAAATTCGACTTATTTGCACATTAGCTCCAAATTCAGGAGGGTAATTTGACATTTAGTTCCACTCCTAGTGGCCACAAGGAGTAATTATATCAAACAAGATTGACAAATATTCACATAATAAAAGGTGAAAAAAAAAAGTGTCCCTCTCGACCTTTTCTCTCTCCAACTTTACTTTTCTTTTCTCTCTTCTCTAACTAAAAAATTTTCTAGACTCTTCAAGGGGTCTTGCTGGCCACTTTGGCCAGCAATATAACCATCTCTTTCTTTTTGTTTTACTTAATTTTAGTTTGTATTTCACAATCTTTTTTTGGTTTCTCCTTGCTTTTGGTTTTTCGGATGCTGATGCTGCCTTTATGGCTTTTGGTGTCTTCCATGGCTATATCTAGAGGTTCTTGTTTCTCTCTTTTGTGTAGTGAAGAAGCATAATCCTTATAAAGTGATAAGCAAAGAAAAAAAAACTACTAGAATCAACAAAAGAACATTCCTCTATTAGGCCAACTGGAGAATCAGTCTTCAGCTGTAATAGATAAGCAACCTTTTTGGAAAGTTCCTCTTCCAAGTTTTATAAAGTTCATCTGTGACATTAGCTACAAGCATGAGTGCAATATGACAACCATGGAGATATTGGTGTTCGAGATCAATGTTTTCAATTCGTGGAGGAGAAGCTGCATCTTTACTAGCAAGTGTGGTTCTAGCGCAATCCCAGGAAGTGCACAAGATTGATTTTGAGATAGAGGACTGGATTGATAATCATGTAAATGGAATACCTCCAAAACGAGTGGTTAATATCCAGCTGTATTGCCTGATATTAGTACTCTGATGCTTGTAAGCTTTTGAGTTATTGAATAACATTATTTCATGTTAAAAAAAACGCATAACTAGATAAAATGGACAAAAACAAATTCCAAATCCATAATGTTTTTGGCAATTTGGTCAACAGATTGTAGATAAAAACTTGTATGAAGAAAATTAAAAAATATATGTAAAACAGCTTTTAATAAGATCTGAAAGTTATTGAAAGTTGACCAGCTTTTAATAATACAGCTTTTAAGTCGGAAATGCACATTACAGTGGCTCTCTTTTGGGGAACCTCCCAAAAAAGTTTCAATTCCATCAGCTGCTATCCTCATTGTAAGCCTTCATTTGGCTCACTGAAATTTCTAAGCCTAAATTACAAACTTCCTACAAGCTCGAACCAATAAGGCAGGAACCATGAGATATGCATTTCCTGCAAACATTAGAGGACCAAATCAGCATCAGAAATTTCAATATTAATTGTAATGATTAATTTCAATCCGCTACACATAAATGTTCCAATGCGTCAATACCAAAATCAAGATTAGTATGGATCAAGAGACAAGCAAATTGGTATAACTGCATTGTTATTCTAAAAGTCTGATTAAGTCATTCCAAGTTACATGACATAAAAAACTGTTCATAGCAACTTCTGAATTGAAAATTTAGCATAAACCAAATTAGAAATCAGAATGATCTGAATAAGACTTCAGAATTCAGATGCAAATAAATACGACGCATGAATCATTATATCTTGAGAATGTAAATGCAAATAAAATAAAAACACAAGATTCATTGTATCTCGAGAATGTAATAGATGAATCATAATATCCTGAACAACCTGATTGTCTTAGTAAACTATGTATAATCATATCACAGTATCCAGTTTCCATAATGTATAAGCAAGAAGACAGTGAAGAAACCCAATCCACAACTATCTTAGAGAAAGGAACAGAAAGAACATTCACTTAAAATGATCTAAGATAAAATTTACTCAAGTATGGTATCTTGTTTGACAGTAAAGTCAATAACTTAACTACACTATATTAGCATGCGAATTTTCTCCATGCTGTTAAACATAAAGGACCAAGATATAAAAAGCAGACAAATTATGTTTAATCTAGAAAAAGTGAAAAATAGTTAAGAAGGAATCTCTTAATATCATAAACATCCAAATGAATTTTTTATTCAGTGCATCGACAAGTTCTGAATTCAGAATTACCCATCATTAAAAGTTTCAATGCAAGTAGTAACATCTTATTTGCATCATACAACTGTGCTTTTCTAGTCATTTTCCCATAAAAAGTTAAAACTGCATTTATCCTCACAGCAGCCAGAGTTTATAATGTATACTGCCATATGAACATTAATAAGCTCGCTCCTGTTTAAATTGACTCAAATGGATTGGTTGAAGAAATCTATCTCACTAGTTTTCCTTTGAAAAAGTTTTCCCAGAGTGGATGTAATTTATGCCTATATTTCATTTTCAATTAAACTCTCTAAAAAATTTTGATCTACTGTCTTCCAAAAAAATCATCTCTCTATAGGGCCAAGTATCTTGTTTTTTCCCCAGCACTTGTCTTTTCCAAATCAACGATTCAATAATTCAGATGAAATGCATTATGCGACAGTAACACTTGTAGTAGTTTTTTGACTGACAATATAATAATATATTGTCCATCCATCCGACTAACAATAGAATATATTATCCTACCATGATTTTATGAACCAAATTGAGTCCCAAAGCTAAGAGTGTGGCATTCAAGATTTCTCATGTTAAGCTGCAAATTGAGAAGAATAAAATCAGTCATGAACTAGTGGATAAGATTAAAACAGACAATGTACAAAGAGCAATATATATATATATATATGGCAAGTTTCCTATGTTCCCTATCTCAATAATAAATATTAAAACTTTCTATACTGTGCCCAACTCTAGAAATATTCTTTTTTTTTTTCTGAATTCTCTAATACCATGTTAACTATAGCATGGTAATTAGAGGGAATTTTAGTTAAAAATTTTCCAAAAGCAGAAACGGTCATATAGACAAGCAATAGTGCTTATACATTCTAATTATCTCATTAGTTATGCCTTCCTCTTGCTTCCCTTGCCTATAATTAAAATTTGCATGCATCAGAAGCAAGTTGAATAATAAGCATTCTTATCTTTCAGAAGTTTTATAATTCAACTCCTATTTTTCCATTTTCCATTGTCTGTTTAACCTTTTATACTCTGATCTGAGTAACATATTTAAAAAAAAAAAATAAGGGAACAAACACATTACTGATTTGCCCTAAACCAGATATGAAATCAAGTCTCAACTCCTATTACTCTCAAGTCTCAGGAGAGTGCTGCCACCCTTATGTGCATTGCACATGCAGCAGACATATAATTTATTAAAAATTTGAGGTCAGACTCAGCACAAATCTCTATTGGTTTTCAGTGTAGTCAGATATTAGAAAAATAGAAACTTACCACAATTGCAACTCCAGTATCACAGAATTTTGGAATAGAAATGAGTCTTACCACCTGCCCTTCTGAACCTGCATTGTTTTATTGTAATTGGACTGGCTTAGATTTGAAAGGAGTAATCAAAACTAGAACATTCCCCTGAACTTGTTAAGGTCTCGTTTCATTGTCGGTGATTAACAAGAAGCCATACCTTTCAACAGGCGAGTGTCATATTTATCCTGGTTACCAACAAAATATACATGAGGACAGCTCTCAATCAGGAAAGGATCCCTATCAGTGAAAGGATAACAACCTGAAAGGCATTGATGGTGGAACATTATTGAAGATAAGCTTATAAAGCAAACTGAATTTAATCATATGTCTTCACTGTCTATTAAATAGATGTTCTAAGATTACAAAGGAACCACATTGACGTAAACAAATAAATACTGAAATTAAATGAATGAAAAACATAGAATGAGAATATGTGATTTCTACCAAGAGTATTAGGTGCTGTTGGTGCTAGATGTCTCCACCTTAATGTCCTTTCCATAAATTCAAGCTTATCCTCTGCCTCTGAATACTTCTCCAGGTCATCAATATTCTGACCTGATGTTCCAAGAAACCTAGAAAAGAGAATAAGTGTTACAAGTTATTACCTGAATATCCTGAATATATCTAACAATCATGACACCCAATCACATATACATGACTTACCTGATGTTATCAAGCTCAAAACAATGAGGATTAGTACAAGACCTAAATGTATTATAAGCAGATGATCCAGGGAACAGACATCTGTTCAGAGACTGAAAGAAAAAGGAACTTAGGAAAAGGAAATCTGATATTGTAGTTCAATAGAATTTCGAGAAAGGAAAAAGGATATCTTCTTTTGCAGTTGGAATTATAATGCAACCTGCTGAGGTAAGGAAAAGTTGGCGGGGTCATTGGATCCGGGCATGATATCTAAAGGCACACCTGCAGCAATCTAAACACCTAAACTGTAAATAGCATAACCAATGAGGAGACTCAAAAGAATGGGGAACAAAAAGCCAATTTTATGTTATTAAATAAAATAAAGAAAACAAACCTGAGATAGAAATATATCTAGCTCTTTGATCGGCTCAGATAATCTTGATTGATCTTTTGAAGCCAAATTCTGAGAAAAAGACCATCAAGAGTGCAAAGTTACCGTCATGTCCAGGGGTTAGAGAAAGGAAATGAAAACTGCGCAAAAATTTGGAAAACTTAAATTGTATAAAACAAACCCTTAGAAGTAAACTATCAAGACAGTTCATTGAAATGAAAACAGCAATTAAGATTAAATAAGATTAATTTGCTTAGTTATCACTGAAAGAAAGAAAAACTATGGGATGCTGCAAAAGTACTTCTGAACCACATGTAAACTATTGCTGTGAATAAAATGTATAGGTTCAAATTTCTGCAAAACTCTGAAAGCCTGGGATATAAGAACTGTGAACAAGTCCATGGGCCTCGAGAGTGTTGGCCCACGCACACACATGTAGACTTATATATGGGGTTAAGCCCATGAAACACAAAACCAATTGGCTTGTGTTAAGGTCCGATCTACACCACTTATAAGGCCTTTATTGTTTTTGCACTTTTCCAATGTGGGATTCCAACAAGAATACTGGGAAAAAGCATCTTACAGAAAAATCGTTTAAACAAAATAAATTAAGAACTGCCTAAAAGAGACAGAAATTCCTAAAATTACTACCTGCCCATTAAGAATTCCCAAAGGAATCTCAACTGAATTCCCAGCCATCACAACATGAGCTATCTTTGCTGCAATATGTTGTTCCTGTTCACATTATGCAAAGCGTGAGCAGCAGAATATAGCTGGTCACAGTATATGCAGCAAAACAACTAGCAGAAGAGTAAGAAGATTTTTACCTTTTCATCTCCTAGATGTCCTGTTATATGATCAACAAGAAGCTGAAATTGGAGAGGATTAGATGTGCTGCTCCCAACACTCAGCCCAGAAACAAAAACAACATACTTGTCCTCTCCTGCACTCAGTGCAGTTTAATACTTTAACATAATGGTTATGAAACATGAATGTGCTGAGTTGAAGAACCACAATTTATCATCTTAATAATGTGAGGTACACTCCAAAGGTTAAAGGATGGAGTGAAAATTTTCAACTTAAGGACAGCACTAAGCTTTTGAATTGAATTACTAGTGAACTCATAATGAAGGCAGCAACTTGAAATACCAGAATGACACAAAACCAAGCAACAATTATTCTCATTTATTCACATCAGCATAGATATATCTGATAGATAAGACTAAAAGATAAGTATCATACTTGACTGAAGAGGCAGTTCTATCTGTGGTGGCAGGCCAGCCTCAAGGACATCTAGAACAAGGAATTCACCTGCACTAGTTTCCTTTCCATGCAAAGCAACAACTAGGCCTAACAAACATAATTGCCAATCAGAACTAAAATGCTTCAAGCAGGCATTATTAGATATTAATTTTAACCAAAGAAGACTATATCAACAAAACCAAAACATAGAAAGTATTTGCACTAGTTATCCACATTCCACATAATTCCAAGGCCTATATAAATTGTCAAATAAAAATACACAAGGAAGGAAAATATCATTCTTCTGTTTCATCCGCTCCATAATAGCATAAAGGCTTTCACCAGGAAACAAAAATCATGGCCTCAATCAAAACTAATTGAATTACTTAAGTTTTTTGAATAATCAAGACAATCATCAGCACATGCATAACTGGATTGGGGACTGGGAAGTGTTTAGGTCTAATAATGTAAGGTCCACTTTTTAGCTCTACCAAAGTCAGATCCCTCAATATTGAAGAACAAGTCAGATCCCTCAATAGTGAAGAACAAGTCAGATCCCTCAATATTAAAGAACCTTCCAAAATGACCAAAATAACTTGAACCACAGTGTTCAACCAGGTTTAACTAATTTGAAGTAACAGCAGAAACTCAGTTTCAATCTAATAGCCTTGGATCTACCATCCGTCCTGAACAGAGTTTCTTACTTTCCATTTATGGCATTTACCTGTGACATATGCAGAAGGTGAAAGCATGTCACCTCCAAGCTTAACTCTTCCACTCTCATCCTCCAAGATCAAATAATCATCTGGGTGCAAAAAATTGTGAGGCTTCACAAGCGGAACCACAGATCTCTGTATGAGTAAAAAACATAAAACATCCTTACAAACTAGAACTCCTTTCTCTAATTCAGCTAAAAGAAACATAAGTCATTAAACTATGTCATTATTTACAAGCAAGATACCTCCTTAGAGTACTCATCAAGAATACAAGGTTTGAGTTTCATGTGCTTATACAGTGTCCCCACAATGATGCATTCCTTCCCTTCTTCCAGTTCCAAAACTGTACACACTACAATATAAAAAAAAATGGTAAGTACTTCTAAAACTACATCATCGAATGTAAAACACAATTCTTATCTACCTTACTCAAATTTTATATATAAATGTTATTAAAATGCTGACAAAACAAATTGATATGGAGAATAAAGAGAGGGGGGGTGGGGTGGGGTGTTTGTGATAGGGTATATACACAAACGTAGGCATGCCAAAACCCTAAAAGCTAAACAATTTACAAATTTCCCTCTTACAGAGAAAGCCATCAACAGTAAATCAAAACACCCGCATAAAAATTCACCATAAAAACCCTAACTTTACTCGGACAAAAACAAATAGCCTTAAACACAAACCCCCTAAAGCACAGCAAGCAAGCAACTTTACCAAACTAAAAAGTGAAAAATAACCAATACCCACAATACCAAATCTAATATAAAGCTGATATTAATTCAAATTCATTCAAAAAAAAATGGAAGACAAAGAGGAGAAGGTACCAGGCAAATGGGATTTCCAAAGAGGAACAAGGGAATATAGCAAAGTTCTCATCATATGAAGACGAGCAAAGTATATTTGGCTGTACTGTTGCCCTTTGTATGTTTCATTGTGAATCTTAAATGTCTCGTCCTGTAATCAGTTAAAAAATTCAGTCAAATTTTAAAATAAAACTCCATGTGCATACATATTTAGCTGTATGTTGAAACCATTATGGGACAGAGGAACATAAGAACAAGAAAAAAACTGAAGCAAATTAGAGAAAAGTGTAAGTTAGAGAAGCAGAGACACTGACCAATGAGACATAGTTGGATTGCTTTCTCTGAAGTTTTTTCTCGTCGTCGGTGTCCATTGTTTCCATGGCGGGAAGACAAAGCAGAGAGGGGGGTTTTTAATGTATCCCAAAAGTTTACTGTTTATAATAATTTAGGCCTAACATTGGCAACGAGGGGATGTAGCTCAAACGGTAGAGCGCTCGCTTTGCATGCGAGAGGCACGGGGTTCGATACCCCGCATCTCCAAGCTTTTCTAATTTTAGGTCAACCAATATTTTTCTATGAAAAATATAAATTTATTTAAAAATCTCAATTATTTTGTAATAGTTATTTTATTTGTAAAGTAAATTTTAAATAGTTTTTAAATTTTTTTATTTAAATTAAATATAGTAAATTTAAATAATCTCAATTATTTTGTAATAGTTATTTTATTTGTAAAGTAAATTTTAAATAGTTTTTAATTTTTTTTATTTAAATTAAATATAGTAAATTTAAATTTATAAATAAATAGATAAAACCATTATCAAGCCCCTGAATTTTAACACTTTATTCTATTAAGTCCCTCAACTTTTATTGTGTTTCATTAAACCCTTAATCTTTTATTTTTGCATAGATTTAAGGACAAATTACACTGAAATAATGAAATTATGAAATAAGTTCTATTTATTCTACCAAAATTATGATGTCGGTGGTAAGTTTTAACAATGAATGTATCATTAGAATTACCAAGTGAAGCGTATAACCTCCATGTACATTTTTCTTTACACTTTACCCTCACCTTTTTTCTTTCATTCTTCACAAAAGCGTATCTCTAAACCTTTCATAACAACATATTTAGCAACAACGAACCTAAATTGTTGCACAATTTCATTACTTCAATCTAATTTGCCTTTAATCTATACAAAAAAAAAATTAAGGGCTTAATAAAACACAATAAAAATTAAGGGGCTCAATAGAATAAAGTGTTAAAGTTTAGGGGTCTCAGAATGGATTTATCCTAAATAAATTCAATAATATAAATTTTTTTAAAATCTCTACATCCTTAAGTTAAGAGTTATAGTCTCTACATCCTTCTCCAATTACATAATTAAGCCTTAGTAGAAGAGCTGCAGCTTCAGCTTAAATGGATGAACTCACAAAGACAATCTTTGTAACTCCATACAAAACTCTATCCCTAAAGTTCCTGCCAACAACTTTTAAACCTGTTTTTTCTTAACTAGCAACAAAAGAAGCATTAATATTAAATTTAATACATCATGCAAGTGGAGGAACCCATAAATTATTTGTATTATTTCCTTCCAAACCCAGCTGATGCAAATCTGATTTACTAATAGCTTCTATAATTTTTCAATGCAAGTTTAATTACATTGTTTATAGTAATAAAGGGATCTAGATGTTAATTATTAAAAATTATACTATTCCTTACTTTCCAAATCATCCAGCCCAAACACAAAATCAAACCAGACCATTCTCCATTATGCTTAAACAAATTAGACACTTCTTCCCACCAATCAATAACAGACATAATTTGGTTATAGGTAGGAATATAGTTAAAAACTGAAGCAACCATATTGTTTTACCATGTGGACATTCAAACAACAGATGCTTAATAGATTTTACATCTTTAAAACATATTTTACAAAGATCTGAAACTACTATTTGCCCCTTCATTAGTAATTCTTATGTTAACAACAAATTCCTTAAGGCTTTCCACCAAAAGAACTTAATTTTTTAGGATAATTTTACTATTCTAAAGGGCCTTCCACATTGATTTAGCCAAAGTTGATTGTGTTCTCAGAAGCTCAGGATCCCAATCTCAAAGGAATCTATATGCATATTTAATTGTGATTTTTTCAGTCCTATCATAATGTCAAATAATACGGTATCTGACATTCTCATCTCCTATTGGTATTCTATTTTATAAGCGTGAAAAATATTATATTTTGAGCGCTAATTTATTAGAGTTTAGATGTCTAAACTATAAATAAATATTGAATTTTATCAAAACTTTATACTAATCATTTTAAGTTTATTTCATTAGGATAAACAAATGTTTAATTTTGATTTTAGCATTTTCTAGTTGAATTTTGTGTCAATTCATTTGCTTTTATTTTTAGGTGTTCAGTTGTATTTGTGAAGGAGCTAAGATGAAATTTGCAAGTATGAAAGCTTAAAGTTCGAAGTACAAATTGCCTGGACCTTCTTTTGATATCATGTTGAGTAAAGAAGACACATGACTGTGTGTGGAGTAAGCACAATCGTGCATGAATTGATATTTTTCAGAGTTTATGATGCACGACTATGTTGAAGAGTGGCACGACGTGCCTGAATTGATACAATTTCCACTTGCCAATTCAGTTGTAGACATAACTGTGTGTAAAAAGACACATGGTTGTGCCTGAGTTAGTAATTTTTAGAGAGCAGAGTCTGCACGATCATGTGTGAATGTGACATAACAGTGTGTTACCAGCTGTTAATTAAACTTTTGAATTTTGAAAGCCAATTCAAGTGGGATATAAATTCTTACTTCTCCCATTTTAAGAGGCAGCTAGGGTTGCTGGTAGCCACTGCTTTAGTACAGAGAACAAAGATTATTTTGCTTTCATCTTTTAATTGATTATTCCATTGTAGTTTGTTAACTCAACCTTTGATTAGGATTAGTAGATTTAAAAAAAAATTGTAGATGTTCATTTCATTTGAAAAGGAAGCAAAAAGGTTTTTTCTTTTAGTATTTCTCATTTACCTTTTGCAAATATGATGATGTTTGAATTCTCTATTTTTTATTCTTCTCTTCCAATTAATATGTGTGGCTAAATTATTTAGTTAGGGTTTTTAACCTGCCTCTACATTAACTTAAATGATTTAAATTCTTAATCAATAGATATTTATATTTTGATTGTTATTGAATTTAATGCTTTTGATCACCAAATAAATTGAATCAGACAATAGAATTTAATTGAGAGATAAATTATATTGAGACTAGATAATAATTTATTTATTGATTAAATTAGTTGAGAAACAATTTAATAATTAATATTATTTAAAGAGCCGTGACTTAAACTGAATATATTTGATTACTAGATTTAGTGAAAGTTTACCTAAGTAGTTAGCATATTCAATTGATTGTGAAATTAATACTGAGAAACTTTCATGATTTTAATGATATTTACAAACTGAATGAATATTATAATTGATAAAGGAATTTAAAATGATCTTTTGGTAAGTTAAGCCGGAATAAAAACTCTAGCCTTTGATATTGAATAGTGAGAATTAGAAGCATTTAATTTAATTATTGTTTTAGTTTATCATCAACCTAAATTCAATTGTTTAAACAAATAAATATAAAAAATAATTCAATAATCAATTTTTATTGATTACTTATATTATTAATATTTTTTTAATTGTAAAAAACACATAAATACACACTGGATCATAAACATAACATACTCCTTCATAAAATTATAGTAATTTTGTTAAGATGTGCTAACCTATATAACCTAAACACATACTCTATAATCAATGTGAGATCCTAAAAGACTATTATTACTATTTTTTATTATTACTTATACGATTTTTTTAGTCGGCAAATTTTACATTACTCTTTATAAAAAATGACGAGTATAACTTGAATCATTCATGTAAAAAAATCATTATTATGAAATATTTTTGGAAGCCACTCCCGTATGGGGGCTTCTGCAATAGCCGAAGATATAGATATCTTTAATTTTTTAGTTATTGGATTAAAACTTAAATTATAGGTCATTAGATTAAAATTAAAAAAAGATCTAATATATATATATATATATATATATAAAAAATTTCAGTTACTAATTGGAGTTAATTTTTTTTATCATTCACTAAAGAACCAAATACATTACTTAAATATTTATTTCATTTCCTATCCTTTTTATCGAAATTCGAATTTTAGATCACAAACCGAACGTCCCCTAAATAATTTAATCTTACATCATTATATCCAGACACTGCTGCTCAGGAAAATAACCAAAAAAGAAAAAAACTCTCATTTCATTGTCTGTTTTGCCAATGGCATCAATGCTACAGACCTCACTCTCCGCAATTTCCGCTTTGTCGTTTTCCTCCTCCTTCAATTCAACCAATGCCGTCGCGGCAACCGCCACTTCTTTTGTCTCCGTTCCGCGATTTCCGGACAGAAATCGGAGAATGAGTTGCAGAGCAATGGTTCAGGAAGCTGCTGCAGTACAAGGACCTCCTGCAACTTACGCTAAAGCAATGGAGCGTCTCTCTGCTAAAGAATCTTTAATTCTAGCCGTTAAGCCTCTTCCTCTCTTCTCAATTTCAATGATTAGGTTAATTCTATCCTAGTTCTAGTTTAAAAATTGTGTCTGTTTTTTTGGTTAATAATTCAGTTTAAAGATTCCGGCGGATTTGAATCGTTAGTGACGGGGAAGGTAACAGATATGCATAGAATTGATGTGAATGAGAGAATAACTGGTCTTGAGAGGCTTAATCCAACGCCTAGACCAACTACGTAGGTGCTTATTTTTTTATTTTAATTGGCATTTTTTGAATTTTTAATTTTTCTTGTGTGTGTATTATTAGATGTTTATTTGTTTATTCAGCTACACAGGTCACCATTTTTGGAAGGCCGATGGAATTTTGAGTGGTTTGGGTCTGGAAGTCCTGGATTGTTTGCTGCTACATTTTTACTAGAGTCAGTATTTGTTGCTTCTTTGAATCCAAACTGAATCTTAGTTAGTATTTTGTTAGTCTAATTTAGTATGTCTGTGTATTTGCAGGAGATTTCCTTCGAGTTTGGCTAATTTATCGAAAATGGATGTGGTCATTAAGGATTTAACTGCTAAGATTACCGCAAATGTGAAACTACTGTCTTCGGTATGGGAATTTTTCATGTATTGGATTGCGTTTCAATTTAATAAGCATAATTGTAGACAGTATCTGGTTTCTGCAAAGCCACTAATGAGCAAATTATACAGCTTAGAATCCTTTCTTGATGCTCATTTAGCCAGTTAATATCTTAGCTTGTGTGATGTAGACCACCCCTACTTTTAACTAGAATAGATTATTCTTTATTGAATTTACTACTCTATTTGGCGCTCTTTTAATTTTTGTGGAGCGAATCACATAATGGTTGGAGTAAATGCTGATGCATGAATTGCTTCTGTTACTTGCTTGATGGCGCAAGTGGGTGGTAAATATAGGACACATATCTTTGTATATATGGGCTGGAACTGCTATGTAAATATGGAATACAGTTATATGAGGGACTTAGTTGTTTTAGGAGGGATGGACTTTCTTGCTGCAAATGTTTTCTCGTCATATTTTCATATTAGTTGTTTTAGGAGGGATGAGAACCACAGATGAGGTGAAAAGATACCACCTTTTTAGACCTTTATTTACTTTGTTAACATTTAAATCATATGCTGGATGATGTGATGGGATGGAGGGGTATATTTAAACATTCGGGGATCATTCACAGTTAACATGGCAAATACTTAATTTTAGGGTGTAATTAAGTAATCTAGAAATTAGAGGAACAAAGGAGGAAGACCTCTATCTTAAGGCCTGTTGCGATTTTGTCAGTGATATATGCAATAACTGCATGATGCATGGGTTTATGCAATAAGGATGTGATGCCTCTATTCATGTTAAACTTCTATCAACCCCTTCTGTTTAAAAATATAGTTGTAGGTGAAGTTATAATAGCTATGCACTCATAACAGAGTTTAGTCTTTGCTGACATAGATGATGACAGTGTTGTTACAATCATTGTGAAACCTGTTATGCATGTCCATGTTGTAGGTTTTTTAGCGTTATTTTGGATAACTTTTTTGGTGTAATGCAGATAGAAAGCAAATTAGTTGTGTCTGCCAAGTTGTCTGTGGAGGGACCTCTTAGAATGAAAGAGGAGTATGTTGAAGGATTGCTTGAAACACCAACAATCATTGAAGAAACTGTACCAGAACAGTTAAAAGGCGCTCTTGGTCAGGCTGTTAGCACGGTGCAACAACTTCCAGTTCCTATCAGGGATGTTTTTTCCAGTGGGCTGAAAGTTCCTTTAAGTAAGTCCATTGATATTTCTGGCTAGTTATGCATACTTTGCATTGTGAGCATTTAAAGGGTTTAAACCTCCTATTTTCCCTCCTCATCCTTTTGGGCGATAGAGGAAAAGAAAAACAAATTGATACCAATCTCTTCCCTGATCAAATTTCCTTTTATCATGCTCCAGTATTCTGCGATCGTGCAACACAGAATAGTTTTTTTTTGCATTAAAGCATCCCCTCTTAAATGCAAAGATAGTAAAAAAAAATTGTCAGCCTCTGTAATTTGGCTATAAGATATAAAGGAAATGAGTAAAATACTGTTGAGGGATTGATAACAGTCTTGTCTGTTTACAAAATTTTTAGGAAAGTAAAATACTTTGAATGATGTTTTATTGCTTAGGCTGGCTATGAACCCTGTAAATTATGTTTTAAAAGTCTAGAAAATGCAAGAGATCAATTCAATTGAAGTTTTTTAGTTAATTATCATGTGGGGAAAGATCATAGTGCTACAATTCAATTCTTTTTTCACTTGGAAACTAGGCATTGTGAAAGAACGGAAATCGTGCGAAAATATTTTATTTCTATATAAATCTCTAACCAAATTGAATTTAATCCTTGAACAAACAGAGTTGTAATGCCAGTAAAGATCAAACCAAGGAGATCTTTGTTCTTGTGATCGCAATCCCCTTGGCCTCAACAATATTTTATTTTCATACGAATTTCTAACCAAGATGACTATGAATTCCCATATACCTCAACTTCTATATACTTTTCTGGATAGCTTTGAGTGATTTTTTGTAGTTGAGACAGTTTTAGTTATTTGGTGCTAATTGATATTGAAGAAATGAAATCCTTCTTGCTTTCTTTGTTATTGGTATGGTATCGCATTGGGATGGTTCAGGCTCACGAGATAGTTCTATATTGAAGTTATATATTTTATGATAGTGACATTTACTCGTCAAATATCCCACCAATAAAATAATTTGGATGTCTTGTAATGTTCTTTGGACTTACAAATTTGTTTCTGAAGTTATCATTATAAATTAATGGTTGGACTTTTGTTTTAAATGCTTGCAGCTGGTTCTTTCCAGAGACTTTTTATGATTTCTTATCTTGATGAGGAGATACTTGTAAGTATTCCACTGGAATAATTTCATAGCTGTACAACATTTTTTCTTAAGTTCATAGTTCTGTACCATAGTGATCTTCTGGCAGAATTGGGTAAACATTGGAAATGAAATTGTGTGATCTAGGTTTTTGTTGTATTAACACTTTCGGGAATAGGAAGGATGAGCATTCACACAATGGTGAAGTTGCCTCTCTGCAGGAAAGCAGAGAAGATTTTGTGTTCTAAAATGTCTTCTCTGGGTCCTTGCATGATGAGGAGATTTTTGTAAACTTCTGCAATAGTATTTGCATTTATTGTAAAAGGTTTTAGACAATAAAATATTGAACATATATATAGATAGTGTAAAAAGATTTCATGAATTCTGTAATACTAATAAAAAACACAAGGAGAGATTATCATAAAATGTGCGCCGCACATTAGTCCATTTATGAAGGCTTGTACATTCAAATGTTGTACCAGAAATGTAAATCCTTTTGCCTTAATGCCATGATGAGTTGTTAAGTAGTACTTTTGCTAGATGAATATTATGATGTAAATTTTGACTTCATTTACATGTAAGGTTTTCAAAATTTACTCATTTCCCATATTTTAGAAGTTCCTCATTTTTTTTTTGACAATAAGGTTTCTCTCATTTTTGAAACAATCGTAGATGTGGTATTTATATATCTGTTTTGAAAGTAGACTGGGCTAGTATAATTACTGTTATGAAGAATTAATTATCTTGTGTAGCCATTAGACACGTATTTAGCTTGCTTTAAAATTGATATTGTGTTAATAACAAACTGGACGGGCTAGACCTAATTATCTAATCACATCCTGAATTCTGTTTTTCCTGACTCAGATCATAAGGGATACTGCTGGAATGCCTGAAGTGCTTACAAGGTTGGATGTCCCTACATCTTCCATGGTAGCCAACACCGAGTACGAGAGCTAGAGATACTGATTTTTTTCTTTTTTTTGTAATTTTGTTTCTCAAACTTTTGATGCAATGTAGAGTTGACATTTCAATGCTCGCCAACTCTCTCTCAGAATTTTTATTACATTAGAGAGTCAACAGTTTCATTTTTTTTCTCTCAATAAGGCAACTATTCGTCTCTTTTATTTTAGTCTGTTTGTCTCTTTATAAGTATGAAAGGCTCACCGATGGTGAAATTTTTCCATTTTGTGAATTGAAACCAACGGAATTGACCAAGATTCAGTTTTTTATTGTAAAATTTCTAGGGTGGCTTTCATGGTTCATAGTCTCATCATCTAGTGCATACTTCTGGGTGGCATGATTTTTATCTGACCATTGTGTTCACACCATATTTGATATCTTTTTCCTTGGGTTCATTGACAAATTGATTGCCCTCAAGCGTATTTTACTCGACAGAGATGACAGGCACCTTTACTGTCGGCTGTGGAAGATTTGATTGTTTAATTGAAGACAGTTTGGCATGAAGTGTGAATATTTTGGACCAAATATGTGCATTGTGCTGTGCTGGCTGACCATATATTGCTTTGGTGTAATGATGATTACAGTGTCACCACTTCTCCATGGCTAGGAATTACGTCACTCTGTGAAGACAGATTGTTTTGCATTTTATATATATATATATATATATATATATGTATATCATCTTGTCATTATAAATGTCCTTATGACTTACAAATATCTTAATCCCTAACTTTTGACTTTTAAGAGAAGCTGACAGGCAACGTGCTTGGTGATGTGGTGATTGCCAACCGCCAGTTTATTCTGCTTGAAACAGTTACCGTGGGAGGAATTGGATCGATCCGAGGTTTGGTAATTTGAGCTTCTATATCCAAAGGAGCATCATTAGTGAAGGTATCACCTTGGGCTTTTTGGTTTTTTTTTTTATGTCTCCCCTTTTAACTTGTACCCCATTTACAGGCTCTTGTTACTTTTTTTTTTTTTTTGCCAAATAACAGTAATTAAATTATATTAAAATGCCTTTTGGGCAATAGATGAAACAAGCTTTCCGGACATATAAACTATATACCCAGAAAATATGCAGAAATATGAGAGATCAAGAAAATTGAAGCAACAACAATCATAATCAAAGGATCAAGAAATTAAAAAGAAAAAGTCACTAGAAACGTTGGTAACGCCGCACAAGATGATCCTTTCTCATCACAGTACGAAGGGCCATGGACAAGTGCAGAGAAGTTTGAAATCCGGCTGATCGACTGGACAAATTTGTTGTTGTCCTTCACGAGCTGATGGGAGTGACCAAACCCATCTTAAATAAATTAAAATTTCTTTTAAGTCTTTTTTTTTTTATAATTCTTTTAAGTCCTTATTGCTGCTTCTTCTTTTGATCTAATAAATCCCAGTAAAGATCACAAATCATCAAATAGATGATAGAAAATACAACTCAATAAAGAGTTATATCACAAAAACCCAAAGAAGACAGATTCAAGCCAAGAAAGACAGAAAAAATTATTCAGAAATAAGGGCCACCGCTGGCAAAGAGAATGCCAACGACAGCCCCAGATTTAAAAAAAGCGTAAAAGGAATGCAGAAGACCCTAGAAGAAATAGACAGAGAAAATGTGTAAAAAGAAGTCTCTACTACAAGATAATACAGGCTCTTGTTACTTGATTGTACATATATATTCAATCTCCATTTTTTGTAGGTTGTGTTAAATTTTTTATGCTATTAGTTCAGAAATCCTCAACCGCAACATACCTTCCTGAAACCATTTTTAAGTTTTGGACGAAAGCGTTCCTAGCTATCAATTGAACCTGCAGAAACAATGTGGAAATTTGTCCCTCGATGCTTTCGTGAAGGCAAAGCACAGAACTCTCAATTCATTACAAGTTAATGCTGGAAAATTTAGCAACGGGCAACCAAACCCATATTTGCAAGTTTATTTTGTTTAATTCTAATTTGTCCTAGCGACAAGCTCCAATTTCGTGTCTTGTTGATTTTTATTGTAGGGGTCTTCTCCCGTACTGATTTTATCTTTCAACAGGAAATTATTCAATATGGAAAAATTGGCCATGTGCAAGAAAAATTGGCCTCGTGCATGCATGCATTTATCGTAACTTTTTTTTAATAAATAGAAATTTTCATTTATAAAACTGAGATTTTATAAAGAATAAGCAATTTATAATAGAGCATTATAATAACTTGCTATGAAATTAATACGGGAAATTTAACCAATTTTTAATATATCTTAATTATAAACACCTCTTGACTTCACAAGACACTCTAACTCCATTTTTGTCTTGGTGGAATAGAGAATTGTAAATTTTAATTTCAGAAATCACCTATTAGATTTTATGTTTTAAAGAAAATTTTTGTTACTTGACTGCTAAACCTTCTGCATTATTAATCAATGTCTTGCAATCTCAGAAATAAGTCTTTTTAATGTGGCTAAACTTCAAATCTCAAATTTATAAAAACCCATCTTCAATTAGATGAACCCATAAAAATTTGCTTGAGACTGCAAAAGGGACTGTTTACCCAACTAATGAAAGGACTTGTCTTTATTACCTTTCCCTTTAGAATAGGACTGATCATTTGCTATGCTTCACCACTTGCTAGGCTATGAACTTGATTAATACAATGTACATGCATTGACTTATAGTATGAGTGGGGTATCATGGAAATTAATTACAGTTTTTTAAAAGATTTATGTTCAATTATTGCATATTAATTAGTGTGTTCTAATGTCATCTGTATGATCCTGATTAGATTTGAGTTTTTGGAAGAAGGGGTAACTTAATGTCTGTGGATGAAGCTAGCCGCCCTAAATCCATCGGTTCTGCAATTTGCAAATAAATTTTAGTATAAAAGTTGACTTGAACAATATGATTGTGTTTGGTCAAATATTAATGTTAATTAATTAACCCTTAACCACAAACTTGGGTTTTCTTAATTAAAAAGTATATAATTTTATAACCACTTGTTAAATCATCCTCATTCATATATCATCTATCACACATTTAATTAACCATAGGTTCTCACTTCCATTAAAAAGTAATTAATTTTGCTTATGCTGGTAAACTAAAGAAGAAAAAAATTATGTGTCTTTTCACTCTTATGGATATTATTCCACTTAACGTTCTGATAAATTTAATTAGAAATAATTTAGAAAACTAATGCACACGATAGAGATACTTTTCCTACCATATAAACAAAATATTTTTTTATAAGAATCATGTAATCTTTTATCAAAATTGTAGCATTGTCACATCTTTGCCTTTAGTGGTTTGGTCTGAATGTAGCAATAATGCTTTTGATTTTTACCAAAAATCAATATAATTAAAAAAAATTATGGTGTTTACATCATGTCAATGGAAAGTATATAGTCACATGATGCTAACTTTTTTGTCATAACTATGGAGAGTTTTCTTTTCTTGCTGCCATATATGAGTACTAGTTGAAGTGGGTAAGGTATTTTTGAAAGTTTCACATCTTTGAGATATGCATGCATTTTCAGTTTCAAAGTACAAAGACATATAATTGGGTTCTATGGAATGGACAATAATTAACGTATACATTGAAGGGGCTAGTAAATGGTTTCTTTATTTGGTTCAATTATATTAATGAATTTATTTCACTTTCAAATAAACTTTAAATAAAATTGATTTACAAATAAATTTTAAATTTATTTGAATCAAATACATTTTATTAATAAGAATTGATTTTTTTTAAAAAAATTTAGAGGTCATATGACCTTAACATTGGTGGACTGCACAATAGAAGGCAACTCTCACCTTTTAAATTGATGACTACAAGATTTGAATTATGCATCTCAAATTGCCCTTGGAGAGAAGTTACTATTTGACTACTCTCTTATTGACAATAAGAATTGATTTAATATTAGACAATTTTACAAAATTAAAAATAAATTTTATAAAATTTTCATATAAATTAAATATATTCACTTGAATTTACAAATAAATTTTATAAAATTTTGTAGAATTTATTTGAACCAAATATATTGTCCTTTTGATATATTTGTGATTTTCTCTCATTATAACACATAATGAAAAAAAATTAAATTCAAGACGTTTTTTAATATTTTTATCTCTAATATATATATATAATAAAAAATATGTGAGATGGTCCTATATAATATTCCAATTATATGTAGATTATTAATGCGAGAAGATAGTTTAAAATAATAATATCTTAAAATATAATAAGCCTTGCAAGAAAAGTAATGTAATTATCAAATAAATGTAGAGTTGAGCACGTTCATGTTTGATCTGCCAAAACATTATAAGTTCTTCCCAATAATTAAGACAAAGGCCCACACATAACATAAGACAAAGGCTAAAGCAGCAAACAAATTAACCAAACAAAATCCCATCCAAATTTAATTAAGAGCAAAAAAAAATAAAGAAACAAAAACAAAAACAAGAAAACAAAAGGAAACAATATCCAAATGGAGCATACACAGAAATAAAATTTTTTATTTCTGTGTTTAATTATACATGAGATGGAGAAGGAGTCATTATAAATAAAGATCAAGAAATTAAATTAGAGATAAGCAATCAAACAAACAAATAAATAAATAAATAAAATATGTAGCAAGAATTCAGTTAAAAATTATTATATCTAATTAATTAATAAAATTAACTCAAAGCTACCAAGAATTGCAATGAAATTAAAGAGGAAAACCCAAAAATTTTATTTTGATTATAATTAAGCAAGTTGGCTCTCTTCAAAACCATGCATGTGATTAGCTTCCATAGGCAGCATTGGGAATTCACCAAGTTCTTGAATGAGACCATCCAAATCTGTAAAACCAGCCAAGAATCCACCAGAATTTGCACCATTCCACATTGCTACTTCTTCTTCTTCTTCTTCTTCCTTAACTATATTCTCTCTGCACCCAAAATTACTACTACCAAACCCACCTCTTATCTCCATTTTCTTGGTCACTACAGTAGGCAGAAGGTTACTTCTTTGGTGGTGATGATGTTCTCTTGTGGGTGTTCTTGGTTTCTTGATCTTGTTATTGCTATTGTTCTTGGAACCCTTTTGATGATCGGCTGCTGGTTTTCCTGTAAGTCTCTGTACCAACTCTCGAAAGTTAGCAACATCTGTCTTGATGATTTCAGGAGCAAATATGTGAATGATGCGTATCTTCGGCTTGACTTTTGATACTACTCGTGAATCATTATGCATGGATAGTGGTGATGGAGCAGCTCTTGTATTTTGATGAGTGGACATAGAGGGTAGCAGCAGCTGCTGGTGTTGTTGTTGCTGTTTCTTCATCATCATCATCTTCTTCATCATTTCCTCCATTGATTAAAAAAAAAAAAAGATAAACCAAAGAAATTAAGAGAGGTAGAGACAGATAAAGATTCAGAGGGAGGAGTTGGTGGAGTTGTTTAGAGGGGAAAAGAGAGGAGAAGGAATGCTTATATATATATATATACATATAATTAATAGAAAAATATTTGTAAATATAATAAAAAGTTGTTGAGTTTAAAGGACAAAGAAGAAATTTTAAAGAGAAAAACAAGCTGTCTGTTGAGAGAAAGATGATTATATAATTGTATGAATCCTTGTCTGGAAATTAATTAGATAAATTTAAGTGGCAAGAGTCAATTTAAGCAACAGAAACCCAATTGGTCCCCCAGTTAAGCTTCCTAATTAAGGTTTAAAGGATTTTTACTTGGTTCACTAGATAGTATAATTCCCTTCAAGGCATTAATAAATTAAAAAATTGTGCCTTACCCCTCTTTATATCTCCAAATAAAGTTAACTTGATTCAAGTATTATATTTTTATTAAGCAAATGTAAAATAACCTAATACATCAATGGTTCTATGAACTTAACACATTTTATCAGTTTGTTTCTCCAACGTACAAACTACAATTTAGATATCTTAATATCAAAAATATAATTTAGCAGTATTTATAATATTATTTGAAGTGTTTAAATATTTTTTTTGTAAGTTAAAATAAAACTATTTAAATATCTAAATTTTACTAAAAAATATTTATATTTTTTAACAAGTTGATATGTTAAAATAGTTTATTTATAAATTAAGGAGACAAATTAAAAAAAAAATTGTATAAAGTTTAATAAGACAACAAAAATATATTTATTCGTACAAAATATTTAAAACACATGACGTACATCAATAATCGTATTTAAAATACGGGTCATACATCAACAATCTAATATAATAATTTAAGTTGTCAAAAAATTTATGTTCATTTTCAAAAGAAAAGAGTATATATATATGAGAAAATATTATTATGTCTCTAATTGAAAAAAGAAAGTGATTTTTTGATAAATGACTGAAAGACCTTGTTTTTTTTTTTAAAAAAAAAATCTTTGTTGATTACAGGGAAACTTGCATGTAATATTTAATTAAATTGCTACTATCATTTTTTTTCCCTTTCTCTTTTGAATGGTGTTGAAGAAAAAGAAAAAATGGAACTGTTAATGATATATTAGGTATCAAGTTGACGTTGTTATTGTTTAAGGGGTAAAAAGAAAAAGAAAGAAAGAAAGCTAGAGTTTGATTTTTGGCCAAACAAAGAGATCATTGTGATTAATCTTATCCTCCTCTTTTTCTCTCAATTTTCACTTATTTTCTTTTTTATCCACTTATCTTCTTTAAAAAATGAGGGGTGATTTTTTGTCATTTTTGACCTGAAATCACCAATTTATACATCTTTTTATCAATTTTATTTTTTAAATAAGTGGTTATTCCACATAAATTTAGATTTGATTTTATTTTTCGTGATCTTGTCGTCTTATTGCGGCGTTTGGTTGTCGTCGTCTTGTTGCGGTGTTTGGTTGTTGTTGTCTTGTTGCAGCGTTTGGTTATTGTTGTCTTGTTACGACATTTTGTTTTCCTTCTTATTGTGGCATTTTTTTGTGTGGACGATTCAAATATACAAAGTATATTCGATCAGACAGAGAAAACGAATTAGATTATAGTCGTCAACATGTTGCAGAATTGAAATTATAGGTATTCTAGTCCTTATAGTATTATCAAATTTGTTGGCTTTGAGCCGATTTATTATACTATTAACATGGGTGTTATTTTATCCTCTATGGTTTTTAACAAATTCAAATTTGTATTTTTATTGATATATTGCTAATTTGAATCAATAGAATTATTTTTCTTTTTCAAAAAATAAAATCATTGTGATTAATTAAATTGTTGATATGATTGGAAATTTACACCTAGCTACATGCACACATGTACAATGAAGAAATAAATCCCAATTAAAACAACATGGAGCATATGATAATAACATTATTAAATAATTTTAATTAGAAATATTTTAAACCCTTGGGAATGAGTTGAGGAGTAATGACATGAATTTATTGCATGATTCATGAATTTCAATTCATATAATTTGCTCATGCAACACAATGTGTAAATTGTATCAATGCAATGTGTAAATTGTATCAATGCCCAAAAAAAGAAAAGTAATGTCATTAAGTAAGCTACTTGAATTGATATGTGGAAAGAGATTTTCTCTTTAATTTGTTCTTTTTTGCTATTAATGAGAGAATATATATATATATATAGATGAGGGTAAAGGAAGAAATCAATGAAATTATATACAAGGGTCATTATTGAGTATACATGTGCTCATCATTTTACACCGCAAAGCATTTACATAAGCATGCAAAGGACAAAGGAGACCTAATCCAAACCAAATTATATGAAATCATTAGCTCAAATTTTGGTAAAATTAGGCTGATGTAGCATACTGAACATGAACTTAACAAAGAATATTATAGTTTTTTTCTTACTTATATTTTGAATAGCTAATATCAATACTTGAGCAGGCAATTTGATAGATGAATTTTTTTTATGGGTAGAAATTAAATTCATTACCTTTTAATATTATAAAATAAATGTTTACTATTTGACCATTCAACTTTCAATAATTTAATCGATGAAATTACAGTTTTGATGACTTGATAAAATAAGATTAAACATGATTGAGAGAAGAAAAATTAATAACTAAACAA
Source organism: Mallotus repandus (assembly GCA_949671775.1). Lineage (NCBI taxonomy): Eukaryota > Viridiplantae > Streptophyta > Magnoliopsida > Malpighiales > Euphorbiaceae > Mallotus > Mallotus repandus. The sequence goes on from CATIWM010634902.1 coordinate 37,516, forward strand.
AAATAAAGACACACTTTAGATGAAGATGAGTGAGTTTTTCTCTAGGATTAGGAGTTGAAATTGAGGAACTTAATTATAATTAAAGCTTTATTTTCCAACAAAATATTTATTGAACTATATATATGTCTATATATGTAATTGTGTATATATCTCTAATTAATGAAATAGAGAAGTGAGTGTTTTGGAAGACACTATACCTTTCATGAGTTGAAAATTAAATTAATAATTTTTTTTTAAATTAGTGTATTAGATGATTAATTTTCAACACCATAAAAGAGAGAGTGAAGAGTTCAAACCCTACTCTTTTCAACTGAATGTCTATTTGATTGAGAACCGAAACCAATAAAAATTTAATATTTAATTAAAATAATAAAAATTAAAATTCAATAATACATACATAAATAAAATGATATTATTAATTCAGACTTTTTAACTCATCAAATGTGAAATCACTACAAAACATCAAATGTCAAAATCATTACAAAATTTCTCGTGTTCTTGACATGGAAACCAAAGATGGATAGAAAATTGCTAAATGTATTTGTGTGTGAGAGAGAGAAAGAGAGTGAGATTCCATTACTTGTGAACACGGTTAATTTAATGACAAAAGAATCCGCGTTAATATTTGTTAATATTGTTAAAGCAAACGTCATGGGTTGCACAAACGGCATCCGTACCATATCCGCGTTTCATACCTTACTTTGTTTTTCTATATTCTTTTAATTTTTTTTCCAATTGTTGATAATAATAAAAATAAATTTGAAAAATCACAAGTTATAATTTTCATTTTCTAATCATATAATAAAAATCCATTTTGTTATGCATAAAGTTATCACATTTCTTTTAATGATTGTTTTTCTTTAAATAATATTTTAAATTTGAATTATAATATATACAGTTATTTTAGATTAGTTGTTATAAAATATTTATTGTCCTTATAGTTTTGTCGGAATCGAATCAATTTAATCAAAATTTAATGAATTATAAATATTATTAATATAAAATCAAAAAAATTATCACATAATATTAATTTGCTTTTTTGTAACACCAAATATTTATTTGCATAAATATGAGGAATTATATTTTCTTGTACATTTATATACCAACATTTTACTTTTTTTTGCTTTTTTATTAAATTAGTCGATGAAATTTTTTATACTTACGGAACTATTTATACATAATAATTTACACTTACAGAAGTAATAACTAGAATATTATAATTAAACACATTATTAAACACTTTGCAAAGCTCAAAACTTCAAAATAAAAGTAATTTTAAAACATTAATGAGCACATAATTTAGTTAGTAATAACAATATTACTAATAAATGGAGTTCGAATTTCAGGTTTTCTCTCTATTTATATAATTAAAAATTTCATCTTAAACTTTTTAAACTTTTATTTCTATACATGTATTTATATAATTTTTTTTAAATCTTATTTTAATTTTCACTGATGTAAGCAATTTAAGAGAAACTTCTATAATTTGTTGTAGCTGTCTTGATGGAAAATTTTGAGAAATAAAGGATATTGCTGGCATTTGTAAATCTATTAATGCAATTCCAGCTGTATTTTGATGATGGCGGGCATGTTGGACTAAATATGCATATGTTGCAATATCTAGATTTAAAATAATAATATTAATAATAATGAGGAGATTTCTATGATAAACTATGGACAAATGTATTTTTTTCTATTTTCATTTATAACTAATTACAAAAAAAAAGGTAAATTAAAACCATAAATATAGATTATATTACAAGATAAAAGAATTTTTTTTTTTAAATAAAGAGGTCATATAATTTAAGTTTGCAAAACAAGAGATGACCCTTCATTTTTAAATCAATAATGACAAAAATTAAATTCAGTTTCTTAAAATGTCCTTAAAGATAAGTTACCACTTAACTACTCACTCACTAGCAAATAAATGAACTTCCAAATATTAGATATGCACATTTTTATTTTTAGCAAGAAGCTATGTAGCCTCAAATTAATTTCGATAGCGATATAAATAGAGTCCAAAATTTTTATGCAAAATTAACCAATTTATATTAATATCAATTTTTTTCACTACCGATACATATATCAATATATTTGAGTTTAATATATCGATTGATCTTAATATATTTGTTTAATTTGAAATTTTAGTCTTAATTCTAACAATAGCTAGCAATATGTAAAATATTATATTATTATTAACTAAATATGTTATCGCTAACAAAATATGAAAAGAATTTCTTTTTCTCAATTTCTAACTAAATCGTATATTATACTTTTTTTACCTTTTTTTAAAAAATTAATCTCATAGCAATCAAATTGCCAAAAAAGTAAATTAAAAGAGTAAAAAAGGTCAATATCATTTCATAAATTAGTAAATTAGAGAAAGAGTTTTATTTATTTCGTTTGCACACAAAAAAAAAAAAAAAAAAAAAAAGCAAACTAATTTTTATAAAATTTATCGTGAATGTAAAATACTTATGCAACAAAAGTACGTCTACGACTTAAAAGAAAATAACCCCTCAAAGTTCCTGAAATTAAAAAATATTTTGTTTGTGTAAGACTCATATATATAAGTAAGTGGACAGATGCTGAAGCGTAACGACGGTACAATATATATTTATAACTCTAGCGTCTATTTTGATTAATAAAATACGCTATAGCCGCTTGCTCTCGAAAATATAGATAAATTATCGAATCTCGTTAAATTTCTGTGTTTATTTTCTTCTCTATTTCTTTGTTTATAATCATATATCTCAATAATTTTCTACAAATTTTTTGTTATTCTTCTTTTTTAATTAAATATCAAAGGTGAAACGGCCATGGAATCTAACCTGGTTTTTTATATTTTATTGTACGTAAGCTTTCATCTTGTATTAGGCAGTAAATAGAAGCACTTATATGCCGGTCTAATTTGCACAATTACTTTTCAATATCAGCGCTCACACTACTGGAACTTTCAAAAGAGTACCAGCACATGGAAACTAATGTCGTTGTTAGCCCTTAAATTAATATTACTATGCAAAAATAAACCATCACATCCTTGCTTTGATTGATTAATTAATTACCCCTATTGCTAGTGAAGTTTAGACCAAATGATCTAAACTGATATTTTGAGATTTAAAAGGTTTCAAGTTCAAATTCTGGTGGCAATATGTCAAGAATTTTATATTTTTATCCCTCCCATCCTATAAAGCACCGACACTTCAAACAGAGTGGAGTATCCATTTTCGACACTTTTTGGATACCGACACGACCCGACACGTGTCCGACACGTATCCAACAAGTGACGTGTCCTGACCGGATACTTTTCCTATTATTTTTTTATCTTTAGGACACATGAAGGATATAATATGACACTTTTTAGAATATGATTTTTATTTTTTTTATCACATTTTGTATATGTTAGGTATATAGTATTAGTAACTAGATTGTTGGCCGAATGATTATGGTCAATTTTCAAATAATTTGGAGCTTTTCTTTGTAATAGTAGCTATATTTTTTGTAGAGATCATGTATATTGGTCACTTTTATATATGCCTTATATATGATAATGATAGATAATTAACTAAATAATTTAAATTTTATGAAATTTATGTTTTACCATACTAACTTCATTTTTTTTAATAAATCATCTTTATATAATGGAAAATAATACACATTTTATATGAAACACACACATATATATGTATATATATACTAGGTGTTTTACACCATATGGTTAGATGTAAGACACATAAATTAAGTATAAAACAATTAGCCAATAAAAATAAAACAACTAATTTTATCTTTCAAATCTAACCATGTGCAACATAACCAATGGTTAGATTTGAAAGATAAAATTAGGTATTTTATTTTTGTTGGTCAACTATTTTATACTTAGTTTATGTATCTTACATCTAACCATATAGTGTAAAACATCTAGTGTGTGTATATATATATATAACGTATCTCACCTGTGTCGTGTTCTTAAATTTTAAAAATCGCCGTATCGCCGTGTCCGTATCGTATTATATCACCGTATCACTGTATCTATATCGTATCATATCACCGTATCTGTACTTCTTAGCTCCCATCCTATTAGGATATATATATATAGTCACTTTATTATTAAGTGCTATTCGATTGTGATTGTATTGAAGTTGCTGTATTTCCTAAAAATCAGGAAGAAGGAAGAACGTAATAAAAAAAAATTAACTATCAATATTTATATGTCTGTCTTATTCTTCTTCCAACTTCTTAATAATGTCAAAAACAAGAAGGCAGACCAATAGTACAAAGTTTCTGTATCCAATTAATTTATGTACTTTGGAGATGAGACCCACAGCTCCTCATAAAAAAAAAAATAATATATAAAAAATTAACTGAGATTGAATTTATAGTGAATCATGTTAATATAAATGTGTTTTATTTATATAATAAGTTTTTCCGGTTGCTGATTTGATATTTGTTTTTAATTTAATAGAGATCAAATATGTTCCTTAATACTTACCATAAAAGTAATAACTCACGGTAATATTGATAGATAATAACTGTAAAAATTCGAACTACAGATATTCACAATTTACACACGAGTAATTAGTGATTTCATATTTTCTCAAAATATCTGTAATCTATTGATGTTTAATTCATCACAACTGAATCACAAATTCACAAACCATAAGTTAGCAGAGATATTAATTAGAAGCTGATTGCTTTTCGTAATTAATTACCACCATCACCCTCCAAATGGAGAATGGAGATACATGGCATCATTGTTTATATGCATATTACAGGTAAGCCTTAAATGTACTTAATAATAATTTTCTTTTAGAAAAAGAGATATAATCAAAATGAAAAGCCCTTAATTGCAAATAATAATACAAAATTTCACAATATAGAACTTATATTAATTCACAATCACATAATTAAAAATATGAACAGACTAAGATATGATTTTAGGGTACTTTTTTTTAATAAATTCTTGGGTACTTAAAAATTATTATTTTTAGATTAAAAATATATTACAATCTAATTAAAATAATTAATCATTATAATATAGTTTATATATGGATTATAGTTGGGGTTTAGAGATTTTTTTTCTTTTATTAAGAGAAAAAAAAAATTTAAGAATAAACATTGGGAATGAGTGTAAGAAGGAGAATAATGACAACCGTAGGATGTCCACGTGAAACGCTGAGATTTGATGAGGATTGATTTCCAGAAACCGCGTAAGCAACAGAGGAACACACGAGTCTCGTGGGCCGGCAAGTCAGGCCGGCCGGGGCCCGTATCTAAGTACAGAAACTGGGATTTCTATTCATGGAATCATGTTATGCCACGTGGCGAAGAGGGCGTGAGCCCATGCCATGCTTTTCGTTAGCGGGAGCCAACCCAACAAATCAAAATTGAAGTCTGAAATCAGCAGCTAAAAGGAAAGAGGGTGGTGGAGCCCAATCGTTGACATGTCACGTTGAGGCTGGCAATTGGAGTTGGAGGAGCAGCTGCTGCACGGCTGCACCACCTCTTTAGGACATAAACATTATCACTTTATTATCGCCCGTTTATTACACTTTTTTTTTTTTATTATAAATTACATTAAAAAAAAAACACAATAGCATAGATTCAAAATCAAATCATTTTCCCCACCACTTAGTTTTAGTAATAAAGGAAATTTATGACCCTTGAGATTATGAGTTCAAATTTTAAAAATGTTCATTTAAATATTGAATTATCCATTTAGAGTTGGCTAAATTCAGCCACGGGATCGGCTCCATTTAAGGATTGAGAGTTTAGATCTCTTCTCCACTTACCTCCATGGCAAAAAAATAAATAAATAAATAAAATAATATAATTTTTACATATTCCATAAATAAATATATATGTTAAAAAAAATCCTCATAAATAAATAAATAAATTTAAGTCCTGTTTAAAAATAAATTTATAATTTAAAAACAATTTAAATATTTTTAAAAAATAATTTAGTAATTTCAAATTTTTTTATTGATTTCAGAAATTACATCATAATCATCCTCAAAAATGAAAATCTAATGTTAGTTTCGAACTATAATTGATGGTCCAAATTATCCTTAGGTTAAAATTTTTCTAATATAAGATTTTATTTAATTAAACTACTCTAGTATGGTGTTTCTAAAAAACGAAATGATCAAATTTGCTATATATATATATATATATATATATATATATATATACATATGGATGATAGAGTCACTATCTCATCATAAAAATTTCTTTAGGAAAAGTTAAAGGTCATTATTTAACAATTGTGCACTGTTTTTGACATTCATCTTCACAAGCAATTCATGTTTTGTTTACAAAATTATTGTTATTACTATTATTATAATAATAATTATTATTCAATAGTTAAGATAGATGGCTACTCATACTATAAATTTATTTTAATTTCTACTCAATAAAATTTATCAGTTTAAAAGTGAATTTTAGAATTTAAAATTCATTGCCCTAGTGTGAAATGATAATGCATAAATTGTTATTTCTCCAGAATGCACAAGTCATTGCCTAACCCGCTTAGTGTGGATTGTTTACCATCCTATTACGGGGCAAAGGTATTACTAAAAGATATGGATTCAATCCTCCACTTCTCTTATATTCTCCAGCTATCCAGCTTTTTGATCCGGTCACCTTAAACCACCCAAAGCCATTTTTCGGATAGACATGTTTACGTGGCACCCATAATCCTTGCCAATGTGTAAAGCACCTTACCAACTGTTAAGGGCTTAAAACCATTTGCCACATCATCAACAGTGTATGACTGCCACATTTCGAATTTTTAAACGACATCCTGACCCCACACAAAATCTCTCTTCTCCAAAAGTTGAGCTGAATTAAAGAAGATTCAATTAATGCAGCAACCTACCAACACTAACTGGCGTGTTTTGTTCAAGAAAAAGGTGGTGTTTTTTTTTTGTCTAAAAAAAAAACCCAGATGAATACACCTTCATCAAATCTCGTCAACAACCTATGTCCATGATCGAAGCTTACATCTGAGTAGTCATTCACCAAAGTTGCGTCTTTGTCTTTACTATATTGATTTAACACAATTATTTAAGGGTACGAAACAAAATATTTCTTAGGGAGATTTTAAAGGTTTTTTGAGTTTATTTTCGTCTTTGCATGTTGTGAATAAGTGTGAGATTCGAAAGTGTGACACAAGCTTTTCACATTTGGCAGTAATAGAAGCAAAGCAGAAAAGGTTCATTGGTGGTGGGGCATTGAAGGAAAGATTTGGAAGAAGGAGCGTTTGGTGGGGTCTGCCTTCAAAATGTTGGATTCAGCCTCAGGTAAAGTTGAAAAAAAACTCTATTTCAATAAGAGTTAACTGTTGTGCAACATGTAAGTGAAAAAAACAAGATATTTAGGGATTGTTGAAGGTGATGTTGCATGAATAATAATATAGATATTATGAGTTGTGCTAACATGTGTACGGGGTTTGTAAAATATTTATATTTTTAAATAGAATGAAAAAAATTAATTTATTTGTACAAAATTTGAAATATTGTAAATGTGTGTCTGTGCAGAGTATTTTATAATGAATTTACAGCACAGTGGTAAGTTTGGGGACTAGGGCTATTTTAATGGTGAAGTACATAAAGAAGAATTTAATATTGATGAAATTTCATTAGTGAGGATTGATTTGGTGGCTAAAGATTTAGGTATTTTTGGAAACTTAATGTACTATTGAAGGGATCCAAAAAAGACTTTAATTCAGGTTTAAAGATTTTAGAGAATGATGTTGTTGTGTTTGAGGCACTTAGTGCTGCAGATGTAGGGGAGATATATGTTTATGTTAGGCATTTAAGTGAAAATGATTTAGATATAGCAATGAATATTGGGGAAAAAACTGGTGTGGTTATTGAAGAGCTGACAAATGACTGTGAAATTGAGGCAACTGTTAGGTCTGGAGCAATTAATAAAGTTGGTGAAGGTGTAGTTAATATTGTGGTGTTTGAAGATAATGACTTTAAAGGGATAGTGTACATGGATGATGGTGATGATGAAGCCAGAAACTGATTCAAAACCTGAAATAGAAGAGCTGTCTGAAACTGAAGCAGAAATTGATTCAGAACCTGAAGTAGAAGAGTTGTCAGAACCTGAAGCTGAAATTGAACATAAAGATGAGGCATGTGATCAATAAGCTGCACAGAATGAAGACAGTTTGGATGGTGTAGGTGATCAACAAGCTGAGTCAGTGCTTGAAGAAGCTGCACAGAATGAGGTAAATAAAATTGGAGAAGCTGACTTTGTTCAATCAGAGAAAGATATGGTAAATAATTTCTTTGACCCTGATTATGACATTGTCAATGGGGATGAGGATCTAATTTCTATCCTGAGGGAGATGGGTAAATTAAAATCAAGGGGCAGAAGTGGTGAAGTTGGGGGGCAAGCTGAGGGAGGGAATATGAAAGAGGGTGCTCCAAATGAGGCTGGACAGAGTTGATTAGGTGGTCAAAATCAGGGTGGACATAGGACATATGGTAGGCTAAGATCTACTGGATTCAAATTGAGACAAGTGGGGTCAATGCAACTATGCCACGTGCAGAAAATGATGTTCTCTCAAACTATGGCCCATCAGATGAGCTAAATACAACTTTTGAATCTGATGGTGAGCACACTTTGAAGAAAAAGAGAAAGATTTCCCTCTTTCAATACAGAAAAAGACATGGAAGACCCCACATTTGTTATAGGCTTGTTATTTAGGCACAAAGAGGAGTTTGAAGAAGCTTGCAGACAGTGGGCATCAAGCATAGCTATCAATTGCATTTCCCAACAAACAACTTGATGAAGGTAAGGTGTGAGTGCTACAAAGGATGTGGGTTTTGGATATATGCTTGCAAATATAATAAGCATGACTCACAGGATAAAACCTTTTAAGTTAGGACATTCAATATGAAGCACAAGTGTGGAAAGATTCATTCAAAATTTCATTTAACATCGTAGTGGCTTGCTCAAAAGTATATTGAAGCCTTCAGAGCTGATCAGTCAATGAGTCTGGATGGTTTTATTGAGAGCGTAAAAAAGGATTGTAAGTATACAATTTCAAAAATAAAGGCTTTGAGGGAAAAGGATTTGGCTTTGAAGCAAGTTAATGGGGATGAAAAAGAGCAGTATTCTAAACTACATGAATACAAACAAGAGCTGTTAAGGGCTAATCCTGGAAGCACTGTTGAGTTTAAAGAAGAGAAAGGTGAGTTTCAAGGGCTTTATATATGTCTGGTTAGTTTGAAAAATGCATTCTAAGCATGTGCTAGACCATTGGTTTGCTTAGATGGGTGTTTGATAAAAGGGACTTATGGGGGGTAGTTGCTTGCTGCAACTGGAATGGATCCAAATGATTGCATTCTACCTATTGCATAGGCTATAGTGAAGACAGAGAGCATAGATACTTGGACTTGGTTTTTAACAATGTTGAAAGCAGATTTGCATTTGCATAATTCTCATTAATGGACGTTTATGTATGACAGATAGAAGTTTATATTCTAACTTTAATTTAATTTTAGTTTTTGTATCAAGTGATATAATCTGATATAATTAAATGTTTATTTTCGGGGACTGATAAGAGCAGTGACAGATTTGTTTTCAAACTTTGAGCATAGGCTATGTGTCAGGCATATGTGGACAAACTTTAGAGCCAAATTTAAAATTGGGACAAATACTCAGAGAAAGGAGTTAAAAAATTGGGTTTAGAATGCTGCTAGAGCAACTTACAATGTGAATTTGCAGTACTGGCTAAGTGAAATTGAGAAGAAATATCCTGAAGCAAGAACATGGATGAATGATAGACCATGTGAGCAGTGGTCTCAAGCTTGTTTCAACTCCAATGCGAAGTATGACATTCTCTTAAATAACCTGAGTGAATGCTTTAACAAGTACATCTTGGGTGCTCGTGAGAAGCCAATTCTAATTATATTAGAGATTATCATAACACAGCTTATGAAGAGGATCAACTAGAAAATGATGATTGGTCAGAGATTTAAAAGTGCGATCTGTCTTAAAATTAAGAAGAAGTTGGCTATTTTCAAGGAGCTTTCGTATAACTATAAAGCAGAATTTTCTAGTTCTCCAAGAGTGCAAGTACTTGGTTTTGAAGGACAATTTGTTGTTGATATAGAGAATAGAACATATGCTTGTAGAAGACGGGACCTCACAGGTATTCCCTGCATGCATGCCTGTGCTTGCATGTTTGAAAATAATGAAGATCCTGAATCCTATGTTGATGAATGTTACTCAAAAGCGACTTACATGAAGGTGTATAGCCATGTCATAAATCCATTAAATGGTCCTAACTTGTAGGAGAAAGTTAGAAATCCACATGGAACTATCATTGCTCCATCCCTAGTGAAACAACAAAGAGGAAGAAGGCCAACAGTTAGGAGAAAAGAGGCTGAGGAGTTAGAAAATAGAGCACAAGAGAAGGCTACTAAGAAGTCTAAGCAGAAGCTTAAATTGAATGGATTATTGACTGTGAAATGCAGTGTTTGTGGCTAACTTGGACACAATAAAAGGCACCATGGTTCTAATGTAACTTTATTTAACTCTGTCACATTCATTCAGTTATCATTTTTATATATTTTATTTGACTCATGTGCAATGTTATTGGTGTGTTTTAGAGACAGGTGGATGGGACCGGACCAAAGTGTGCATCAAATAGCTCAGTCACAGTACAATAGATAATGGATGTGAGATTATTCTGCTTATTTGGTTGAAACATTTATTTTATATGGTATTATAATTGGTTGTGAATGGTAAATTTATTGTCATTCTTCACTTTATAGGGAAGTAGCCAAGTTATTGATCAGGAAGGGCATAAAGAGGCTGAAGACATCACCATTCCCATTTGATATGGCTAATGTGAGGCCTATGCTTGGTTGTATGTTAGAATATGCTTCCTAATTCAGATTGAAATTAATCAATCCTAATTTGTTGTCTATTTTTTCAGGACTCTCAAAGAAGCACCATCTCTTATAGTGGTTGGACAGCTGCTCCAACACCACCAAGGGATGCACCAGTCCCACCTGCGCCTGCACCAAACCCACCTGCGCCTGCACCAATCTCACCAACACCTGTAAATCCATCTAAAGGAGGCAAAAAGGGTAAGCCAAGTGGTCGAGCTGTGCCATCAAGATATATGCAACACTTGAAGAAAAACAAGAAGTAGATGGATACTACTGTGCTTTGAAGATGTGATGGTCATTTTTTGTTCAAACCAACAACTATTGGATTTTATTTTTGGATTGTATTTTTGGATCTCTTAAATAGTCATATGTTATATTTTGGATATACATATGTTTTAGGTACAAGCATAGGTATTTTTTTTTTTTCAAGGTTGAAATGATTCAATGCAATTCAGTTTCAACATTGAAACAAAATCAGTGTGTCTTCAAACAATATCATTGTTATGTATTAACAGATACAACTTTGGTACTGTGAAATATGCATATAACTCTTTCAAAGTTTTAGTTATTTAACTCTTTCAAAGTTTTAGTTAACAACACAATCTTAATAAGCTCAGATAAATCTCTGTTGATATGATGATTGAGTTGAATAATTAACAACATCATTTTTTATTAATATTAACTACCCTTCATACATTCATTTTTACATCTGCTCTGCTTCACTATTAAGCTATTACTGCTTCACAAAGCAATTACAATTCAACAAGAGCATTTTCATATTCTTACTCCTAAATACTTTATTATACATACAACACCTAATAACCACAATAAAACCCATTTCATTCTTGTTAATGGTGAGTTGAGTCTTTTTGCTTTTTCATGGTCTTCCTCCATCCTATTAATCTTGTTCAACAACCTTATAATGACCACTTTTGCTCTTGGTGGCATAGGAGGATCTATCCACTGGAAAAATTGACATGCACGATCCTGAATTTCAATTTCATAAATTATGTTACAACCCATTTTTTAGATTCAACCATAATGCAATTTAAAATTAAAAATTTCAATCACTGTCCATACCTAATACTTTCGACAAGTCAAGAACCTCCTCCCTGGATTGGCATTAGTCTAAGAGGTTCTCATCACTGCTTCCATATCACAATGGCATCTGGCTATCTCCATTTCCATATCTACCTCGTTGTTTGGGTTCAAAGATTTTTAGGGTTTTAGTAGCTATAAGATCGGAATGTTGACTGCTTGAGGCAATTAATCTATGGTTTCACTACATAAAAGCTTCGATTGATGACTAATGTGGTGGATTATTCTATGTTTTGATGGATTTCAACTACATTTGAAGAATTGGAGAAGAAGATTACATGATGTTGCTGCGTTTCTTAAATGAAACAAAGAAAAAACGAGGAGAAGAAGAAGAAGAAGAAGATTGAGGCAGGTTGGTTTCTTCGACATGAGAGAGATTTAAGTCTTGTTGATGGAGCTGCATTAATTGATTAAGTTAGCTTTTAGGAGAGGAGAGAGGTTATGTAGGGGCAGCTGAGGGTTTTTTAAACCTTGACACGTGGCAATGACGTGGCAAATGGTTTTAAGCCCTAAATAGTTGGCAAAGTGCTTTACACGTTGGCAAGGGTTATAGGTGCCACGTCAACATGTTTGACCGAAAAATGGCTTTGGGTAGTTTAGGGTGACTGAATCAAAAACTGGAGGATTTTCCGTTACGTTTTAAAGGTTGGGTAATTTAGTGGTATTAAGTCCAAAATCTAGGTACCGTGAGTGTAATTTACCAAAAAAAAAATGCACAAATAATTTGCCACTTTCAATATTTAAAAATGTAATTTAACACCAATTTAATACCAACCAAGCATAATCTATTGTAAATAATGAACCTTCAAATCAAAACTGTCTTATGAGTTATTTTCATAGTTGATTTATTTTTATAAGGGTTTCCATTACTTACCTTTCAACTAAATAAAAGATTTATTCTCGTTAATTGTTTTAACTGTTTATTTAAGTTGGAGTGTAATAGATTAAGATTTTGATTTTGATATATATTGCCTAGATTCTAATGTTTATGTGGAAAATTATTATATGATTTTGCCATCCTTGTAGGAGTGGCTTTATCCTCATCTTAATCACTTCATACTCAGCATATTAAATGATGTTGATGTGTGTATAGCTTGAAAAGTTGAAGGTGGGAATAGAAGAAGCTTTACGCTAAAAGTCAAGGGTCTTTTAATCTGCAACCACTCCCATCAAATTAAAATAACAGGAACATTTGACAATCTCTTTTCAAGTATTACAGGGAAGGATTTAATGAGATTTGAATTTGAATATTTTTTAAAGGAATTTTACTTTTATATATCAAAATGCGATTTTGGGACATAATTTAAATAAAAATAGTTTTTTATCAGTTAAATCAATCAGCTGTCAGTTTTAAATACATCTTTTTAATATTATCAAATTAAATACTTTTTTCTTAACAACCTTTTTATATGGGTGAGGGAAGTGGGAATTTGAACACCCATCCCTAAGTATGCTATATTCCATATATAAGATGGAGAACCATTTTGTCCAAAGTGGACTGATTTATTAAAATAAACATTTTTTTTATAAATTTAACTATTTCTCATCAGTAATATATATATATATATATATACACCTCCCATCAAATAAAAATAACAGGAGCATTTGACAATTTTCTTTTTTTTTTTTTAACTATTTGAGGGAAGGATTTAATGATATTTGAATTTTAATATTTTTTAAGGCGATTTTACTTTTATACATTAAAATTTGAATTTAAAATATAACTTAAATAAGAACAGTTTTCTATCAATTGAACTTAACAGTTGTAAGTCTTAAATACCACTTTTTAATATTATCAAATCAAACATTCTTTCTTTTTATAAGTTTTAACTAATTCTCGTGAGTAATTATATATATAAAAGTAACTATGGTGGGTAATTCATTTTTGCTTGCTTGATGTTATTACAAATCTTATTGCAACTAATCTAGCACCAACCTTTAGGATCATCTTCTAAAGAAAAACATCTTTTTAATTAATTTGTAAAGCAACATACCCAAGCAAACGTATCAAATTGTTACTACGCCAAGTCCATTGTAATGGTATCAAATAGGTCATTATCTAAGAAAAAAAGCAATAAATTAAGATATCAATAGATTATTGATAGCAACTTATTGTGGCCTCGTGCTTGGAAAATTTGGGAGTCATTAATAATTATAAAGTTGTTAGGGGGCACGTAAAGGACATGTTTCATTAGATATAGTTTGCAAGACAGGCGTAATTACAACGCTAAACGAGCTGGGTCGAGTTGAATTATAATTAGTTGAATTTAATTTATTTATAATTAAATTAAATTTATTATGTTATTTAATATTTGTAAGTTATTCATAAATTTAAATGCAGTTAAATGAGTGTTAACAAAATTTGAATATTAAAAATTTTAAAATATATAAATTAAAATTATTCACTCAAAAATTTTAAATAAATTATTTAGTAAAGTAATAATATATTTAATAGAAATTATGGTGTTTTTTAATATATATTTTTATATTATAATGAACAAAAATTTATATTATATATTATATATTAAATTATTAATACATTTAAATTACAAGGAGTTGTTATTTGAACTTATTCATAAAATTGACGAAACCAGTTTATGTAATTTTAGCTCGATTTATTTATTAAATGAATTTTAATATAAAAGCTCAAATAAAAATTTATCGAGTCAAACTTTAAATAGCTTATAGACAAGTCGACTCATTTGCAACTCTAAAAGTGAGATTCTTACATTACAAACACAAACTATATTATATTAATAACTAAGCATATGTTTTATATTTGATAAATTAAAATTTTAATATATACATTATATACCACAAATTCATCTGTTAAATATAGACGTATATCACAATCCAAACATAATATATACTTAAGGCAAGAATTTTCCCATAACTGAATTTGAATTTTAGAGACGAAGTGTAAAGAAAGTTTCCATTGCCAGTTGTCCAGTCCACCATGTCATTGGTCTCCTCGACCAAAATTAAGAGTTAAATTTAAGAGGAAATTTCAGTAAATGTATCTTTTGATTCATACGTTTTCATTTTTGGTTCAGTGTTTTTTATTTCTTCATTTTTAAATTTTCACTTTTTTACTTTTATGTTTGATTTTTTTCTCATTTATGACTTTTTTTTTTATTAGTTATGTAGCTTTCTCTACAACTTTTTTTAACCTATTTATTTTTTTTGTACTCTTCTTAATTGAAGTTAATTGTATGTATTTATTTAATTTTTATATTTTAAATAATTTTAATTTTTAGTTTAATTAGCTTAATTTTTTATGAGATTTTTAAAAATTTTAAATGAGCTATTTAAAACTAGCCTAATTATTTCTTCACTTCTATTGGTATTAAAAAAAGAAGGATTCTTTTCTTTGGTATATTACATTTTTTTTTTTGTTGTTTGTACTGTTTGTTGTTTTTTCATTTGTTATTTTTTGTTACTTTTCAATTGTCATTTTTTGTTTGTTGTGTGTAACTTTTGAAA
>CATIWM010634981.1:0-10082 GCA_949671775.1 Mallotus repandus
AAAATAACTAAGTAGCCACTCTGTCCTAAACTTGATGTGTATCATCTTCTCTTCCTTATTGTTGTCTTCTACATTGTTGCTCAAATTCCTTGTTGTTAGTTGACCTTGCTTTTTTTCTTAACCATTTGTATGTAGGCTTCACTATCTTACTGTAACTACCTACTTGTCATTATTGGTCTACCTTGCCATTACAGACCTGGTGCTTCAAAGGGAAGATCAACAGGAAATCGAACCTCAACCCCAGTACCCATAAAGTTGATCTTCCTACTTGTGTTGTAGGTAGATGACTATAAAGCTTTTCTTTTCCTCAATTACCTCTCATTTGGAATTGGATCTCTTAATTTCGGATCAGTGTGAACTGTGTGGTTTAGTCCTCATCTGGTAGCATATCTATCATCCATAACCATTGCATTTGACTATCCAGGCTGCATAAAAACCACAAAAGTAACTTCTCATTCATCAATTTATCAATGTTACATTTATCATCTAAGCACTAACACATAACTACCATTGCATGAACTGTCACATAACTTAATTATATATGCTCTTGCTTGTGTTGAGGTCAACATTGAAGCCATATCCTATAGGATTTTAGTTCCTTTGACCTCAGTTACAACATCCACCTAAGCTTCTTACTGAAACTTCATTGCTTGCATTTTCATTGAATATCCTACCTTGCAAGGGTCTATTTGTGTTTTCAGGTCTAACACTCTCACTTGTGTTGGCCTGGGTTAGTTGAGAGATAAGATCTTTAATTTTACTTTATGCACCTTATAAAGATAGTATAGGTATGCTTTGGAAACTATTGTCCCTTGGTGTTTCCTATACAATAAAACCATTACCAAAGAAGATAACACCACAACATATATAACACCTTAACATATAGTACCAATAGCATATCACACCAAATCATATCACAAAAATGTGCATATAAAACAAAACATATCACACCAAACCAAATGGTACCAAAGCACATAAAATACTTGGTTTCCTTTATTGGGACACTACCTTCTATTATGTCCTAAATCTTTGTAGATACCATACCTAGTTTGGTGCCTTTCTTTTTTCTTTTCCTGATGTATTGCTATTGCTTAAAGGATTGGGTTCATTTGATCCTCTGACTCTCTTCACTCTAGGACTTCCACTCAGTTTCACTTATGGAGGTGGTTCAATTGCTTGGTACAACTCACACTTCATAAATCTTTTCCCAGGCACAGGTTGTAGTTGTTTTTGATAAGCAGCCAAATAAGTACTCTTCTAGTGCCACTTAGATATCATTGCCATGGGATCAATTTTGAAGTGATACATTGCACAAATACCATGTGAACATGGTATACCTATTAAATCCCAAGCCCCACAAGTGCATAGTTATTTATCAATGAAAACAATATGCTTATCTAACTTTTCACCAATTTCATACCTAACATCCCCATTGAACTTAACCTTATAACCAGCTAAATTTTCCTTATTTTGTTGATACATTGCCATATAACTTGGACTGTAATCATTTATCCACTTTTCAGTTGTTACCTTGTTATCTTTAATCCTATTCATTGCTTAAGTATGATGTCCTTTAGTATACTGATAATTGGTTCGTGCCTAGCTGCTATAATCCATGAATTAAAACTTTCCACAATATTGCTATCCACCATGTAGCATTTGCTTTTACTAATAAAGTATGCTATACACCATTTGTGTGGAGGATACTTAAGTAGGTCCTTAATAAATTTTTTGCTTAGTTCTCCTAGTTTAATAAGGTTTTCCTTGAATTCTTCTTCGTATGTTCTCTAAGCACAAATCCAGTACTTCTTCTTTAGCTCTCCACCTCCCCACCTTATAGATAAATTCACAAAAATGTGCCTAGCACACCATCGATGTTCAACTTGTGGTAGCACCCCTAACACAACATTAATGAGACCCTAAACAAACCATAAAAGTACATAATTAATCACCAATTTAAAGCACTAAGACTAAACCAACTCAGAACACAAAAAACATCTATAACATTCATAAACAAAATATAACCATGTAGCATTCATAAAAAAGTTTTAATTTATAAATTCCTCACCTTTTGTATATCAAAAATTAATATGACATTGCTTCCATCACATAATTCAAAAAACACCCATCCAACCCTATAATTAGTCTACACTCTGCTTTTCCAACCCTGCCTGCAAGCTTTAGAGTAGATGAACATACGCCTAAAGATCCTGCGGCCTTCTTTCAAAGCATCCTTACATAACTCAATCTCAACTTTAGTTCCAGGGTTGCTCCTCTTCAATGTAGCAGCATAAGCCTCTAAGTACCCAAACTTTACTCTGAAACTGCCATCTAAACCATCAAGAACCATTCTTTTAACCCTCTTACACTTAAAGAGAGACACATTTATCTTCAAAACTTCTTCAGCTTCTTGCTTCATATCTGCCACCCTAAAGTAGGATTTTTATAGATCTTGTTCTTGAAATTTTTAGCTAAAAATTTAGTTGATGAACTTGGAAGTTTAAAGTCTATGTAGCACCTATGCTCTAGGTTTAATGTTTTCACTATGAAACCAAGGTGCTCGCCATCCTTGGATATAAATAGCAGAAATGGACAACCTTTTTCATTTCTGCATTTTACTCGCATCCTATGGGGTTCATTAGGATTGATTATCAACTTCAATCCAATTGATATAGCATATCTCGCTATTGCTTCCCTTGCAACAATAGCCTTGTCAAATGTCATCCCTAGCATGAAATGAGCATTATCCCCATCATATTGAACTCTCTTTCTCAGTGCACTATCATATTATGTGTCTTCTCCCTCTCCACCTTTTGACTCATCAGATTCAATTTAATGTTCATTATTTGTGTCTTCACCATATTCTTCAAGCTCACTTGAATATCCAACAGGATACACATATGTGCAGTAAGGAGCCTTACGCTTATTAACTATCCTATCTTCATCCCTATCTACATTTGCATTTGCATTTGAATCTACGTCTGCATGTGCATGTGCATTTACATTTGTAGTTGCATTTGTATTTGCTTCTATGGGATACATGTTCAGTAGCCCCTATTCCCTCATCAAAAGCATTACTTATTTGAATTACTTGGCTTCCAAATTGTTGGACATCAACTTCGTGGTCAACAAAGAACTCAACCTCCCCAACCCAACTATTTTCTTTTATGTGCTGAAACACTCTTCTAATACTAGCATCATCATGCATGATGTGTGTGAAATAGACCATCCCTCAGAGTGTTTCCTGGCTCTAATACAAAAAATCTTTTCATATTTAAATAGCCTAACATCTTTTAATGTGTATAAAATATCACCATAGTTCAAATAGTCTGGGTTAAAGTCTTCCAGCACATCAACCTCCCCATCCACATACTTCAGCTTGTCATTCTCACCCACTAGCCACTATCCCCCATAGTTGAATAGCAAATCAACAATATTTTCCATTCTACCAATAAATCAATTAAAATTTTTTTTTATTACAAATGTGCTATGTTTATGTTACTTTAGATAAAGTTAAGAATTTAATGAAGAATCCAACATACATAGATATTATAGATGAAATTTTTTATTTAAAAAAGAAAAAGTGCATAGCTTTTTATCAATTTGACATATTCAGTACCTGGTGCTTTTTTCCTCTTTCTTTCTTCCTCTTTTGAAGCTAGGTTTTGTTTCTTTCTCAACATTGGTTGCCTATTTTACTGACATTGGAAATTTTTATTGTTCTTCTCTTGATGGTTAGGGTCAACATAGCAATTTGTAGAGTTAAGTGTTCTGTTTCTTATGTTTTTTTAATAGCTATTATTGTCTTAAAAGGAACAAATCAAATGTTGTGGAGAGAAACATTGACAGCTTTGCATGCTCGCCATGTCATTGCCATTCTTTATTTTTTCTTTTTGTTTTTTTTTTGTAAAAGTTTGCCACGCCAGTAGTAGCTAACAGAGAGAGTAACTACCATTTAATCTAGGGGCCTCAATCTCCAAAAACACTTAATTCTATGTTCTTTTGGTCTAAAAAACATTAAGGGCCTATCCACTCTATGGGGTAAACATTAGGGGCATAAATGCACCTTTTCCCTTAAAATATTTACAAGTGCATAAGTTGCACCAAGCAATGAAGACCCACTTAGTTTACATTAAAATATTTATGAGTGCATAAGTCACACCAAGTGATAGAAACCAACTTAGCTTATAAAATTTTAAAAATATAAGCCTCGCAAGATGATAAAAACACGCTTTATTTCCAATGGATAAGCAGACTAAGCAAATGTCAATGGTAGGCTATGCAATATTGGAAACCAATGGGGTAGTCTCTGAGCACACAGACAATTTTGGCTCGAACACCTCACTTTGGACGAAACATGTGTAGACCAGTGCGACACTAGGTTAACAACGAATGACCAATGCAGCCTGAGAATGGTACTCCACCAAGATATGTCCCTACTATCTCAGCGGCTAAAACCTGCTTAGGTGAACTGTAATTTCATTTAACTTAGAACCATGGTCTCATAAATCCATTCAATTGAAAAAGAAAAGCCAAAGTACCAGAACGACGATCAACCAAATGACCCAACATACATATTCATATATCTAAACACATCAGCCCCATCATCCACAAAGGGGTAAAAGAAAAGTTTAAGTTGTTAAAAAACAAACAAGAAGGAGGAAACAATCACCCTCAAAATAGAACATAACAAAATAAGGTAAAGGAAAAAGATCAAGCATCAGCATCTTTAGTCAAATCATCAACAGGAAGCCCCGCAGAAGGAGGAGACTCATGCTTCTACTCCTCACCCAATGCAGGGTGATCAAGGACGATGCCTAAATCAGTGCCTGGAAATACCTATTCCATAAAAGAGATGTCCATATCATGATACAGAACCTGCAAAGCCTAGGTCACCAAATCTTTGATGCCATCACAAACACCAAAGGACTGCTCAACTAAATCCTCATGCTCCATACGATGAGCCTCTTTCAAATCAGCGATCTCCTTCTCCAATTGACCAAATCTCCCTTGCGTAGCGACAAGTTAATCATCTAATGCTTTAGCACCCAAAGTAGCATCAGTCTCCCCCTTCTTTTCCTCCACAGTATTGGAAGCCAATATATCAACCTCTAACCTTTTCCTCTCTGGGTCAGAAGCGATGGTCCTATGCCTCAATACAGACTCCCTTTCAAAGGTTGCATTATGCTTATCCAGTAAGGAGACTAAATGTACCAATTATGACAAGAGAACACACTAAGTCAATCCAAAGCCCACACAAAAGGGAGCAACAATAGAAATAAACATTAGCATTGGAGGAATGAAAAGTAACTTACAAAGAGGTAGACCGAGCACACGCGATCAACCTAATGTAGTCCTTGATCTGGTCCCTCATATCCTAGTACTTTAAAAGAGCATATACATATGCCAAGTCAGTACAACGGCACCTAAGCAAATAGAGACCAACCCTGCTGACCTATGCTTCACATTCAGAGCCATTTGAAACTCCTTTATAGCATCCCTCAAGGAAAATGCACTTTTCCCTTTGATAGACCCCTCCTAACCAGATTACTTAGAGGGCAGGGGAACAATCACGAGAGCCTAACCGGATGACTTACACTTGATGCCCTCAGAAGACTTCTTAGCTAGACTAAAAATTGGACTGGCAGCTTTGGAGACATAGGAAGTTCTCAAAATGCTTCCCGAACTGGTCTTCTGAGACTGAGCCTTCATCAACTTTGATAAATAAACCTCTGTAAAACATAAATAGTTAAAAGTTAGGCAAACCTACACTAATGCAAGAAAATGTGTGACAACACACAAATAAAGAAAATACACACGGGAAAATATACCCATGTGCTCACTCTTGTAAGTAAATCGACCCTCTATCCCCTTTATCAATTTACCATAATCAAAATCCTCCCCACAAGCTTTGGTGTGCAACAAGTCCACTTGTTAGCTTACTCCTTAGTTAGGGCCACATACTTACCACATTTATGAGGCCCCTTATTCCAGACCCTAAGGAGCACACCCAACCCCTTAGGATTCCTTAGAATAAAATACCTAGGTTTCCAAGTCCTCCAAGACTTGGGAAGACCCTCAAACATGACATTCCTGGAGTGACTAGAAAAATGGTAGTGTTCTCCTTTCCTATTGAGAATAAATAGATATTAGAATATGGGAAGGTTAGGCTCAATCTGCAAATTATAACAAGCCTTAGTGAAGCTACAAACAAGTATCCAGCCATTGGGTGTCAATTGGCTGACCGAAAGACCATAGAATTTGAGCAACTTCATAAAAAATAGTATTAAAAAAGCATAAACCAACGCATAAAGTGTCTGTATACACCATAATATTAGTGCCAACCAAGGAATCAGCCACCCTACAGTCCCCCGGAAGCAGCAACTTATAATATTGAAGAATCAAAAACTTTTTCTTTATCCAAATTAATTGGTCGCGAGTCATAGAGGACTTGATCTTCGACGTGGCCACACCAACGGGGTCTGTTTGAGTTGAAGGGACAACGACACCCTTAGACTTGACAACAATGACCTGAGACTCTAAGTGAATAGAAACAAAAGGACCAAAGGTCATAAGCTGAACATTGGCAACCCTAAAAACACCAAGTCAGTCAGACACACCACCATCCCTAGAGTCGGCCAACTGCTGCAGGAAAGAATCCTCCCACTCATCGCTAGGCAAGGTTTTTTCACTATCATCAAAAGAAACCTTTAATCCTCTATAAAATTGAACATAATCATTATCATTAACAATAGAAGAACTAGAGATTTTCATCACACTTAAGCCTAAAACCTACAAAATAATAAAGACCCAAAGCACAGAATAAACACGAGGCACTAAATCCATACTGCAAGTAAGAATGGAGACTAAAAGTAAACACACTAGGAAAGAAAAAATAGGAAATGCAAACGAAAGCAAAACACCCAAATTAAAGAACAAAATAAAGTAAGAACAGGGATAACCACCTACTTTTGGATGACATGATATTGTTGTAAGAGGATCGCTAACTAAAGAGACAGAGCAAACTAAGAGGAAAATTGCTTACACAAAAATAGCAAAAATTAGAAAAGCTATGTCTAAGATAAATGGAGAACGGTGGTTATGGAAAGAAAGGAGAATAACCATTAAATGCTCATATCAACCCTCTACACGTGTTCTCAAGAGATGTCATTTCAAAATTTAAAACTGCCACTCGTTACCCTAGGAAAGTGATGATAGAGAAGACGCAAAGACCAATTTAACTGATGGACAGAATGACTAGAATACCACTAATAAATCCACAAAGAAGACCAATTCGGTCTTCATCCAGTCGAGTGAAGCAACACGATCTTTGATTAGGCAGGAATGACAAACATAACAATCAAGGATACCTCACCAGCATTAAATGACTTAGAGGATGTGCTTTGGCTGATGCTATGAACAGTAAAAAAGCTACTGCTGCCAGCCTGCCAGGTAGCTCACCCGAGGAACGGTCTCCCAAACAAGACTTGGTGGACAAGCCAATACACTTGCATAAGTAAGGAGAATAGAGCAGAAGGAGGTAAGTTAGCCTAAACACTTGAACCTTCCTACCTTCTTCTCTCCTGCAAATCTCACCCTAACTTGAGCGTCGAAGTAACACCACTGGCGACCACCTAACATCTCCCTTCTTTGCCTTGTAAGACCAAGCTCACCAGGATGTTCTCTAGTGACTTGTCATCACTCTTTTTGGTATAACCTTTACAGATCTGATGAGTCCTTCTTAATCAAAATACTGGTGATGAAATGTGCATTGAAAGGCTTGGTCATTTCCGCGAATGAGCTTATTGAGTTCAGCAGTAACCCTTGGTACCACTCTTGGGTGACCCCCTTGAGGGTGGTAAGGAAAACCTTGCACAAGACTGAGTCTTGATTGGTCTGCATATGGATCGTGGTATAAAAGTTTTAGAAATGGCTAAGTGGGTTGGTCATCTCGTCGAATGATTCAAGCGAAGGCATTTTGAATTTAGAAGAAAAAGGCTCGATGACTAGGTGACTGGTAAGAGCAGAAGTATCTTGCAAACCATAGTCAGTCTCATTTGTTCTTTGAGCCAAATTCTGCATGATTTATCTAACCTTTTATTCTAGGCCCGCCCTCTTGATGTATTTGCTTGCTTTGGTATGCCTTATAAAGGAGTTGACCTCTTCTTCTTTCATCTTGCTCTTTGGTCTTTTTTACTTAAGGTGGGTCTTCCTTCCTCTTTGTCAAGTTGGCTTCTTTTGCTTTTTTGTTTAGTTCTTGGGTGTTGGGTTCCCTGAAAGTTCTGTTTGGTCTTCCTCCATCAGATTTGCTCTCACCTTCTTCATTCGAGAGTCTTCCTCGGTGTGAATTTCCTTCTTTACTTTTTTAATGGTCTTTATAGATGTCTTCCACCATGGAGTTAAGCTTTTACAATGCTAAAAGAATGATGGTAGGGTTAAAGACTTGTTATTGCGTAGGTTGATGTCAGTTTTATGTGGTTGTTTTGTTTAGAAGGTTAGTAAGGTTTTGTGGGGTTGCTTGTTTAGTGTTTCACATAGTTGAGATGGTGGATATAGGTGATATGGTGTTTAGATCTGTATTCTTCATTCTCTATACCTCTTTCCATTCCATGCTCACCACATCACTAATGACAAGTCACCGGGAGATTGCCGAGGTAGCTTGGTCAATGTTAGGTAGTCACTGGGGGGGCCACTCCAACACTCATGTCAGTGGGAGTTTGACTTTGCAGAGAATGAAGTTATAGAGTATACGATGGTTGAGTATTCATGATGTCTTATCTCTCTATTCTATATCTGATACCTTTTTATATGAGGAGTTTTTCTTGTTCTCCAAGTTTGACTAAATGATCGTTCCTTAGGGAGGACATGTGACAAGTCTGTGCAATAACTTTATTCATGTGGGTGGCGTCACCTTATCCTCAACTGATGGGTCATTTTATTGTGGGTGATGTCATTCTAGGGTGTCGTTTCTTTCTTTTCCGCCAATTCTAAGGTCAAGCTGTGTCAGTCTACTAGGACAAGGCAAAACTAGTCTTCAAAGGAGATTTCTTTCTGGTCTACCAGTCCTATAATTGGTTTGCCAATCTTGTTCTCCTTATTATCATTAACTATAAATGTAATATGATAGGTAAAAAAATAATAATTTTAAAAAATATATATTTATGAAAGAAATATATCATAGGTATCCAATTATTGTTTTAACAATATGTCTGACCATTTTTAATGGACAATAAGTTATTGAAATAAATAAAATTAAATGGTTAAAATTCAAAAAAAATTAAATTTAACTGCTAGAATCTATATATCTATATAAAGCCAAAACAAAAAGAAATCAATTTATAGTGCCACCTAGGATAGAAATACATATAAAAAGCTACCTGTATATTAACTCTATCAAAACTAATGCAGTCAATCTCTACTTAATTACAAAAAAAAATCTTTTTTGAATTTAAAGTACGTAATTTAAAAAAAAAAATTTCAAAATTTAAAATATATGATAAACAGAATTTTAAATATTCTGTTATATTTTGAATATTGAAAAAAATACAAAAGATAATATCTTTTTGAAATCTTTCATTCACCTAGGATAGAGATACGTAGAAAAAGCCGTATGTATATTAACTCAATCAAAACTAATGCAATCAAATCTCTACTTAATTTTAAAAAATTCTGTTTTGAATTTAGAGTACTTAATTTTTAAAAATTATGTTTTTCAATATTTAAAATATATGATAAAATAATTTTTTTAATCTTCTGTTGTCTCAAAGTAAAATGTTACCAACGAAAACAATAAAAAAACTCCTGTAGTTATATAACATTTGTAAACTTTTATTTAAATAAAATACTTGAGTACTTTTTAATTTAGTTTATCATTTAAAATAAAAAAATATGTATTTAATATAGATAAGATTATATATGAAAAAAAATTCATTAGGATAACTTCGAGATAACTATTTAAATTAAATTTGAATAAAAAATTATCTCTTCTTTGAAAACCATCTCTAATAGGTAAATCTTCTTAAAATTTCTTCTTACATATATATATATATATCACTTTGCCTTTTTTTTTTTTACTTCACAAA
>CATIWM010635192.1:0-50808 GCA_949671775.1 Mallotus repandus
TTAATTTCATTTTTATTAGAGATAAAATAGAATTTAATCTAATTAGAATATGAAATATATTTTCAATTAAATTAGAATTAAATTTAATTAATTTTATTTTATTAGAGATAAAATAGAAATCAATCTAATTAAAATAGAAAATATATTTTCAATTATATTAGAATTATATTTTAATTAATTTAATTTTTATTAGAGATAAAATAGAAATTAACATAATTACAATAGAAAATATACTTTCAATTAAATTAGAATTTTTGTCAAACATAAGATAGAAATTAACCTAATTAAAATATGAAACATATTTTCAATTAAATAAGAATTATATTTTAATTAATTTAATTTTTATTAGAGATAAAATAGAAGTTAACCTAATTAAAATAGAAAATAGACTTTTAATTAAATTAAAATTATATTTTAATTAATTTAACTTAATTTTTATTATTAAATGACTTAATTATCCAATTTTTATAATAATGAGTGAGTAATTTTTTGTAATTTTGCCTTCCTCCCACTCCCTTCTCATTCGTACATTTATATATATTATAGATATTAAATGATGAACTCTAAAGTCATTAAACAAAAAAGCTAACAAGTGTCCACTTTTATATTTAAGTATTCACTATGTACTTGTCAAACTATTAAAAATTCCAATTTTTTATTAAAAATTAAATATTGAGTTCTAAAGTCATTAAACCAAAAATTTGATAAGTGTCAACCTCCATATATTTAAATATTCACTCTAAAAGATAATGTGTCAAACTATTAAAAATTATAATTTTTTATTAAAAATAAAATATTTATCACAATTATTTAGTATTATCTTTTAACTAAAAATATTAGTATTATACTCCATCTGTTTCTAAAATATTTGTCATTTAAGGATTTTTCACACATATTAAGGAATGTATTTAATATATAAATAAAATATTATGCTACCCTTATAATAATTCTTTCAACCAATTATTAGTTTTATATAGAGTTCTAAAAGAAATAGATATTTATTCAATTAATTCTCCCATATTAAATAAGGGTGAAATAGGAAAAAAAATAGTTAAGATGCATTGGTAACTTAAAACGTCAATTATTTAGCAACAAAATTATACTTCTAAAATGTTAATTATTTAGGAACATATGAAATATATATTTCAATACTACTCAAATTTAAAAATATTTATTGTTTTATTTTAATTATTTTTTTTTACTCAACTAAAAATACTATTATATATATTTCAATACTACTCAAATTCTAAAAGTATTTATTTATTGCTTCTACCTTAAAATATTTATGATTTTATTTTAATTATTTATTTAATCATTTTTTTGCTGCGCCGATTTACGACTAGAATGAACTATATTTTTGTCTACATAAAGAGGTTATGTTGCGATGACCTCGGAAAATCACGCTAAATTTTTCACAGGGAAAACAAAAAGCTGCTGATAGATAGTTGAGCTAGGCCGAATCCAATTGCTGTTCTCTTCAATTCATCACCACCGTCTTTTCTTATACTTCTGCTTCTCCGGCAAATCGGTATGCAATCCGCTTTCAATTACCTTATTATCGGTTACTGCAATCCGCTTGCTTCGATCTTTTTTATTTCAATTTCTTAACGGATTGATCAAGAATTTGGTGATTTCTTCTCTTTACTTTTTTTCATGAAATAATGAAGTTATGCAAACTGCAATTTCTTTTCATCATTCTTTTATCAAACCCTAAAATAATTGAAAAAAAATTATATACAATATTTTAGTAAGTAAAAATATTTGAAGCGAACATTTTAGGTTTTGATCGTGTTTGCATATGTTTAGGCAATGGTTCGGAAGAGGAAGAATAAGATAATGAACAGGACATTGGCGAATTGGTCAGATCTCCACAGTGATATTTTGCGTTTGATCCTCAGTCGAATAAACTGCTTGCGAGATTTGATTGCTTTTAGGTCAGTATGCAGAGCATGGCGATCATTAGCAATGGAGGAACGGCTCGACTGTGAAGCTCCATGGCTTATGTTATACCAAAAAAGAAAACGCAGCCGCAGGATTTTGAATCCTTCAGAAGCTAAAATTTACAGAAACAGAATAAAACGGCCACGTGCAATAGCTGCTAATTCTCAAAAAACAGAATTCCCTTTAACTTCAAAAGGATGGATTTTGATGACAGAATATGGAACCCAATTCAGCCTTTTTAATCCCTTTTCTCTCTCGAAAATTTCCCTGCCTGAAATTCACTGGACAAGAGATGAATATCCATTTGCCGTCAGAGGTGTGTTTAATTTTGCATTATCTTGCAGACCCAGTTGCTCATCTGGTTTCATGGTGATGATCATTTACGGTAGCTGGGATAGGAAGTTAGCTCTTTACAAATATGGAGACCATGAGTGGACTAAAATTGATACAAAAAATTATAGATACAATAAAGTCACACATCTCAATGGACGATTTTATGTTATTGGTGATCATGAACATGGAGAGAAATGCTTTGTTTTTGAAGTAGAAAGGATTCAAGATTCTATTTCGACACGTATTATAGCATATGATGATCCTTGGAAGGGAAGAAAATTAACGGTGAGTGGTAGGCTAGCTTCTACAAGGACTTGGTTAGCTGAATCATGTGGAGCGTTGATGATGGTTTTCATGAAATGGGGGATAGAGATAACTAGAAGTCATGCAGTTACCGAATCTAATTATGAATTTGTAGTTGCAGAGTTGGACTTGAAAAGTGGAGGATTGAAGAAGGTGAATGATCTAGGAGACTGTGCCATATTTTTGGGAGATAGTTTTTGCTCTTTGGTGCATCAAGTTTCGAGACACAAATACAAGTCTAATCATATATACTTCTTGACGAATAATTATGCTGGTTTGCTGGGGAGTAGGACTAGTTGTTTTAAGGTTTATGCCTATAGCATGCAAGACGGAACAGTTGATTCATTGGTTGAAGCTCCAGACCAAAGTGCAATTTGGGTTGAACCCAAATTTTGATTTTATGCAATTATCATTCTTAAATGTCAGTTTCAGCATTTAATTATTTTATATTGCACTTATTTACTTATTTATTTATTATGTTTATTTCTAAAACAATTGTTGTTTACATAAAAGGTGATAATACATGAAAATACCCATCCAATTAAAAGGAGACACGTGTAAAGGCACCCTCTTCCAATATGACCTTCCAAGTAACTGGTGAAAATGGAAGCTGAGGTTGATGATGGTATAGTGAAAACAAGGGTGCCAAATGGGTGAAAATAGTATCACGTTAACTTATTTTATTAGATTAAATCGGATAGTACTAACGGTTAATTATTTAAATATTTGTTAAACTTAATGGTTATGAATTAAGCATTTAGAATTTAATTGTAAAAATTATATAACTTTTAGGATTGCAAATATTATTATCCAAAAATTTTTCTAAAAACTTCTTTTTTTCCTTAAATAATGTTTGATAAAAAAATCTTTCAAAAAATATTAATTAATCAATTAACTAAATAATTTTAAATTGTTATTTAAATTTATATTTGTAATTTTTAATTAAGTTTTATCACTTTTGATATTTAATAAAATTTTGATATATTAATTATTATAGAGTTGATTGTATCTATAATAATATAATTTTATTTTTTTGGGAATAAAAATTCTTATAATTACTCCTCAAAAAAATCTATAAGAATCCATCAAACAAATTATTAAAAAAAATTCATAAAAACCTCTAAAAATTTTATGTATAAAATGTCAAAATTTTCATAAAAATATTTAATATATGCTATTTCAGGTGGCAAGTGCAAGGTTTTTTTTTTTTTTTTCCATTACATACCGGGGATGGCTACAAAGGTGCTACTTAATACATATACTTTTAAAATATAAATCAGTACAAGATTTGGAAAAAAAAATTATATACAACATTTGAGGAAATAAAAATATTTATTAAAATTATGAGTGAAAATTCTTGCACTCCTCTCTTAGTTTTTTTTTTATAATTATTTCAATGTTTAATATTCTTCTTTTTTGCATAATTTCATCTTTTTTAGTGTCATTGAAATTCTTTTTCAATTTGAACTCTTTCTTTTGAAAGTTTCATCTCTCTTTCAAGTCTCGGGATGGAAACATTGTGCTTTCTATTTCCTCGCCATGTCAATTGGATCAGCTCAAGTTAATGCAATAATTTCATTCAATTAAGAATTAAAAAGGGTTTAGTAACTAATTAATAATCAAATATCATAAATGAAATCTTTTCTAATGCAGTGAACATAATAGAACTGTATTTGACTTAGATGATTCTTTATTAACTGAAGAAAGCTCAAATATATATATGTATGTACATATATAATTTTTCTGCAAATAAAAACTAAAATTAAAAAAAATGAAAACAACAGTAAAATGTTTTTTTTTTTTTAACAATTGGGAGGTCATAGGAGGAGTGAGAAATCGAATACATGATCTCACCTTATAATGTCCATCATTTAAGTTATTAGGTTATAAAGGAAGGACAAATGTTATGTGTTTTGATTGCCATTAAAAGATAAAATAATATTTGTATAAACATTTTAACTAAAATATAATTATGCAATTTGAAACAAATCAAAAGAGAAGTACAAAAATCAACTAATGAAGTGCTAAAATCTCCATCCTAAAATTATTTAGGATATAAAATCAATTTTGTAGCCAATATATTAAAGGATATATTAGTGCCTATATTTAGTATTAATGAATTTTTGCTAAATAGTTATGGCACAATTAGTGCGAAATAATTTTTCCCATTGTAATACAAAAGTATAAAGATTTTTTATTCAATAAATAAATAAAAATGTTTGATATGAAAATATTTTTAATATAGAAGAAAAGTTTTAAGTCAACTTTTAATTTCCATATTTATAATTTATAAAATTTTAAATATTAATGTGGGTCTATTAAATGCATAAAAATTTTATATATTAAAAATTATAATATAATCCTCAATGTTGGAGATAAAATTTCTAATATATCCTTTTCTTAGGGGGCATTATATATAAAATTTCTAAAACAACTGTGTTTGCAGATCTTTATCAGACTTTCTTTGATCGAAGGCAATAATTCGGAAGAGGAAGAACAAAATAACAAAGAAGACAATGTCGAATTGGTCAGATCTTCAAAGTGATCTCTTGCGTTTGATCCTCAGTCGAATAAACTGCTTCCAAGATTTTATTACTTTTAGGTCAGTATGCAGTGCTTGGCGATCATTAGCAATGGAGGAAGGGTTCAACTGTGAAGCTCCATGGCTTATGTTACAAGACAAAAGAAAAAGCAGCAGCAGGTTATTGAATCCTTCATATTCTAAAATTAACAGAATCAGAATCGAACGGCCACCTGCGACAGCTGCTAATTCTCAAGAAACGGAATTTCCTTTAACTTCAAAAGGATGGATTTTGATGTCAGAAAACGAAACCCAATTCAGCCTTTTGAATCCCTTTTCTCTATCGAAAATTCCCCTGCCTCAAATTCACTGTGTAAGAGATGGGGAACCATTTATTGTCAGGAATGTGGTTGATTTTGCATTATCTAGCACACCCACTTGCTCATCAAGTTTCATGGTGATGGTCATTTACTTTACAGGCTGTAGCGATAGAAAGTTAGCTCTTTACAAATATGAAGACCATGAGTGGACTAAAATTGTTACAGAATATAATGGATACAATAGAA
Organism: Mallotus repandus; assembly: GCA_949671775.1. Classification (NCBI taxonomy): domain Eukaryota; kingdom Viridiplantae; phylum Streptophyta; class Magnoliopsida; order Malpighiales; family Euphorbiaceae; genus Mallotus; species Mallotus repandus. The sequence goes on from CATIWM010635192.1 coordinate 5,665, forward strand.
TCACACATCTCAATGGACGATTTTATGTTATTGGTGATCATAAATACGGAGAGAGATGCTTTGTTCTTGAAGTAGAAAGGATTCAAGATTCTATTTCGAGGCGTATTATAGCATATGATGATCCTTGGAAGGGAAGACAATTAACGGTGAGTGGTAGGATTTTGTTAGCTTCTACAAGGACATGGTTAGCTGAATTATGTGGAGCATTGATGATGGTTTTTATGAAACAGGGGATAGAGATAACTAGTAGTTATGCAATTACTAAATCTAATTGGAAATTTGTAGTTGCAGAGTTGGACTTGAAAAGTGGAAGATTGAAGGAGGTGAATGATCTAGGAGACAGTGCTATATTTTTGGGAGATAGTTTTTGTTCTTTGGGGCATCAAGTTTCGAGATATAAATATAAGTCTAATCATATATACTTCTTGAAGAATAATTATGTTCGTTTTGTGGAGAGCAGGACTAATTGTTTTAAGGTTCATGCTTATAGCATGCAAGACGAAACAGTTGATTTATTGTTTGAAGCTGTAGACCAAAGTGCAATTTGGTTTGAACCCAGATTTTGAATTTGCTACATATTTAGTGGTAGCTCCAATAGTTAATTAATGGCCTTTCTTTATAATTAATGCCCTTTGTTTACGTAATTATCATTCTTAAATTCAGCATTTCATTATTATATATTATTATATATCTATATAGCACGAAAATGAAAATAAAAATAAAAAATAAAAAACATAAAAATAAATATAATAAAATTATATTTTTAAAAATTATAAAAATAAAAATAAAAAAAATATGTAACTATTAAAAATATAAAAATATGTAAATAAATATTAAATATATATATATATATATATATATATAAATTTTAAAAAAATTTATCTATTCTACCAAATTGACATATCCTAACTCTAAAGTCTAATATAAGTATTATAATAATAATAATAATTATTATTATTATAGGTGTCATTCTTAAAAACAACTTGAGCATGACTTAGCTAGCTTCACGATTAAGCTTCTTTAATATAATAATAATAATAATAATAATAATAATAATAATAATAATTCAAGGAGAAGTATGAGCTGTCAAATGAAGAAAGAATGAGGATAAGGAAGAATGAAGATGTGGCTAAATTGTCTTCTTCATATCAAATCATGTTACAAAATAAATAAACAAATAAAACATAAGAAGCGTAGGGACTTGAGTGGAAGAATGGAAAGGAAAGCTATGAGCTGTTACTTAGAAGATAAAGATGAGCATGACTCAGTTGGAAAAAAAAAATAGAGAGTTTGAGAAGGGACCAAGGTCTCACGTTGAGTAGAAGGAGATACCAACAACAAAGGAAATGAGGATGGTGAATTTTAGCACGTAAAATGCTATGTCGAGAGTTTAAAGTGAAGATTAACGAGAAAAAAGAGAGACTTGGAATAGATAAGATAATCAAGCTTGGGACAAAGGAAGAACAAGAGTAAGAGTACCTTCAAGAATATTTGTGCGATCAAATTAAACATGTAAAACCTTTAGGTAGTACTTTGGAGTAGAAAATTTATGAATTAATTGATTTAAAGGTGGTTTTTTAGTTGGGTAAGTTAGTTAATAAAGATTCAATTAAATTTTGAATGAGTTCATATCGTCCCTTTTGTGTTTGAGTGTTGAATCCCACTTGAACATGTACCTCTTGCCTATGCAAAATAAAGACAAAAAAAAAAATTGAAACTTTTGATGGAAAACGATGTTGTACCTCATAAACCTTCTACACACGATGTTTAATAGATGAAGTTTAAGTGGGATATGTTAACCAGTAAACTTGGACTCTTTGATGAATTGTTACTACCAAAACTAGAATTTTAAAGTAATTAATCTAGTTAACAATATTGGAGGAGTCTTAAAAACTATATAACTGATTTTATTAATGGAATAATAAGGCTGTAATTTTGAGTAAGAATTTATAAAATAATTGAAAATAAAATAATAAAAAAATAAAGTATAAATAATATAAAAATATATATAAAATATTAAGTGACTAAAGAGATTAAAGTTTAATACACTAAACTTTTTAAAGAATTAATTTAAAGATATATATGATTAAGATATTCTTTTTATAACCTCTTTTGACATTTGAGTGAAGTTTAACTAGAAAATTTAAAACCTTAATATATGTTTATTAATTTTATATTAGGAACTGACTCAAACACAATTGTAGGGCATAGATCGGATCCATCTGGTTAAACTTTTGTAGTCACGATCACAGTTAAGTGGTTAATTATATAGTAAGGTTTTAAATTTATATTGCATATAGATATACATATTATTATATTCTTTAACATGTTCAATATTTTATATAAATTGATATATTCTTACAAATAAATTTTTTCAGCTTATTAATATCTTATAGCTTAATTATCTTATAGCTTAATTGAATTCCTCAATTTTTATAAGAAAATTGGGAACAAATATATTTATTATAATTGTAGTTAAAGTGATTTATGATAGTATAGTATTTAATTTATATTTTAAATTCAGTGAATAAATTTTAGCGGGCATGTTTTATATTTATTTTCAGCAAATATCAGGTAGCTATATATTTTTTAGTAATATTTTGAACTTAGCAAGTAGTTTCAGCAATATACATTTTATATTTAGCTTCAGCATATATTTCAGTAATATTCATGATTATTATTTTTATTGCTTTTACATGATTACAGGAGTAAATGATAGCAAGTAAATTATATATTCAGCTTTATTTATATGAATAATTTAGTTTATAAAATAAATCTATACACTCATGGTATATATCCTTTAGATTACACCATGATGACTGTTTTTGGGACAATGCTTGGTTGTGCATATAGCCTTTGGGGTGTACAATCGGGTGGTTAGCCCTTTGGGGGCAGCTATGCGCATGCGTATGACCAGCAATTATATACACTTGGACTGCTCAGCGTCATCATGCCCCCAATGTGTCAGCTTTAGCATAATCTTTTGGCTATATATTTAATGAGTGTATGGAGTATATATTTATCATTGTTCTTCTAGCTTTTGCAGAAATTCTGTTAACTACAACTTTATGTTATTTTAAAGAATAGCAGTTTAAAATAAATTTTAGCCTATTAATAATTTCATACGTGAACAATCAGTAGCTTGCTACTATTATCAGGTACTCCCTCCGTCCCATAATATTTGGGAAAGTTGCTTCTACACACTGATTAAGAAAATTAGTTAATTATAGCTATTTTGTGTACTTTTACCCATTTTGTTACTAAAATAGCCCTATTTATATTTTTTATTTTATCAAATGTGAAACATTGCTTATTTAATGTTGTTGATAAGATGACAACTCATAATGAATCAAATATTTTATTAATTTAAAAAAACACCACCAATATTTAATAAAAAAATAATTTGTATTAGTATTTAGAAATTGAACGTCACTATTATGACAAAAAAATTGAAAATACTGCCAAAAAAATTTTACACTAGTATTTGATAAAGAAATGACACTATTTTAAGAAAACATATAAAAATCCCGCCAAAATAGATTTGGAGTTTTGATTTTTCATTGGTTTAACTTTAGAGAAGAGTAGATGGATAGTTATACAAAAATAGCTAGTGATAATAAGCGTATTATTATAACAATAAAATAGCATTGGAACTTCAACATATTTATTAAACATATAAATTTAAAGTTAAAAATTAGTGGTATTATCAATGTCATTAATAAGGGTGATATAGTGTCACGACCCGAACTGAAGGTACGTGACCGGCACTAGAGAATGGAAATATATAAAATAATCGAAACCCGTAACAAGTCTTAAAAAATTTTCGCGAAATAAAACAATACACTTAACAATAAATTATAATAAATGCACAATATTAATAGCATAAAATAATATTCTTTTAAATATAATATTTAAAAGTCAGGTACAATCAAAATAACGAATAATACATATTTGAATTTAACTACTGCGGGTTTCTAGAATTCAATTACACAGTACAAAATCAAATTAACATACATAATACAGCCGGTGAAGAACGAACTCAGCGCAAAGTGAGAATACTAGAAGACTGACTGTGAGGTCCTGAAAAAAATAGGTTGAGGAGAATTAGACCTTACTGAGTGAATCAATTTTATAAAATGCATGCTGGTTTTAAAACCATTTGTTAAAATCCTTTTTAAAACAATATAGAATAAAATAATTATAATTACTAAAAATCATTTAGTTTTCGATAATATTTATATAAAATCTCTTTAAAAACTTCTTAAATCAATTTAATATGAAATCCTTGTATAAAAATATTTAAAATATTTATTTTAGTGGAAAATCTGGTAGAACACCTAAACCATTATTCTAATAGTCTTTCGGCTCTCTTAATCCAAGTGACTACTGTCCCGAGAGTAATGCATCAACCGAGTTACTGCCACAATCATCTCACTTATTCTATATGGATGTCCCGAGAGTAATGCATCAATTGAGTTACATCCCTTTTTCTTTTTTTTACCGGCCCGAGAGCACTAGCTCCACCGAACTCTAACCATTTACATATTAATCATATACTAAGATATTATCCGTGCGCATGTGGTCCTAGTGATACCCACTAGGTAGCACGTTCTACCATTATCTCCAAATGAATTCGAATTATAAATAATTAGATAAAATAAATAAATCATTAAATAATGAATGAATAAACAATTAAATGAATGATAAACAATTAAATCAATAAATCAATCATACCAAATAATTTTTCTTTTTAAACATACTTTATTTTTTATTGCTAGAAAATATATTGAAACACAGACAACACACATCTCATAAAATTAACTCACAGGTTGAGCGTGCCAGGCAACGTGTTCTCTGTTGCCCTGGTGCTACAGCTCATGCTCCGGAGTTCTCTAAAATAAATAATATTTATTTAAAATATTCTCTTAAAATAACATAAATAAATTCATGAACTAAAGGAATTGACTCGATCTAAGACACAATACTAAGCAGACTCAGAATTTCAACACAAGCCGATGTCACATTTTACGAGAAATCTACTGAAAATTCGACTGAATCTCCTCTATAAAATGGACATCTCTCTACTAAAAATAGAGATGTTCCTGCATGAAAATACACTTCAAATATTCTCACACAGTACCACACTCGGATCGGACTCCCAAACTACACAATTCCGATCGAGTTCCAAATTCACAACAATCAATAAAATAATATAATTTTTTATAAATTTCCAAAAATCATAAAATCTCATTTAAATATCATAATTCAATTTATTTTCACAATAAAATATAAAATATATTTATTTTCAAATAAATAGTAAAATTCTAGCTTATACTTAAATTTTCGTTAATAAACATATATAATTCAAATCTTACAATTAAATTAACATTAATCGCAAATAATCATTTAAATTACTTAAATACATTATAAAGTTAGCAAATAACTCATTTAGGCTTAAAATAATAAATAAACTTATTATTCATATATTTTTCCGAAAATTACTAATAATTAGCTAAAATACGAAATAATTCATAAAATTTATTTTTATACTATTTATTACTCAAATACTATCTAAAACATATTAATTAACAATAATTTCAACTAAAACATAAAAATTACTTATTTATACTAATTTTTCCAAAAATTTATTTTTCACATAAACATTCAAAAATTTATAATAAAAATTCTATACATAATTTTAATAAAATTTCTTCACGAAATTGCTCAAAATAATCAGTAGAATTTATTAAAAATATATTCTTCCTAAGCCTGGAACGGTACCGGAATACTAACTCCGAGCAACGGAATAGTGCAATTTTGAAAATAATTTCAGAAAAATAAATGAAAATTATCAATGGATAGCTCACAATCTCAACATCAAATAATCCTAAAGCACCTATACCTAATAAAATCATTATCAAGCTCAAACTAACAATTTAACCTAAAAACCTATAATTGAAAAATCCAAATTTGAGGTTGTTACCTAAGTTAATTTTTTAAAAAAATTAAGGAATTAAGAAGGCCACTTTGAGATGAAGAGATAGAGCCCAAATTTGCGGGCTGGAGACGCCAGAATTGTCACCGGCTAAGGAAGAAGAATCCGGCCAACACAGACCGAGAAGAGGAAAGGAAGGAAGGAGGCGGCGGCGCTGGGCTGGATGGCGATGAGGTGTGGTCGCACTGTGGCTGGCGATGCTGGCGAGGTGCAGTGGTGGTTTGGTCAAAAATGGCAGAGAAGAAGAAAGAAAGAAAGAAAGAAAGAAAAGAAGAAGAAGAAGAAGAAAGAGAAAAAGCTGAAAAAATTTGTTTTGCTTGTTTTTTTAATTAATAATAATAACAATAATAAAATACTAATACAAATATCAAATTAACTCTCTCAACCTTAAAAAAATGTACATAATAAATTATAAAATAATACTTAATTAATAATTTGTTAAAATAAAATTAACACACTTTTATAAATAATAATAAAAATAATTCTCATCACCAAAAATTCAAATTTAATTTCACTAAATAATACTCTCAATATTAATAAAAATATTTATTAACACTGCAAGTCTCAGAAATATATTTTATAATTTTGAAAATAATTCGGGTGTTTACAATCTTCCCTCCTTATAAAAATTCGTCCTCGAATTTTAAATAAATAAAAGGAGTACAAGATTTTTACAAATGAAAAAGATAGGGATATGCCACTTGCATCACTTCCTCGGTCTCCCATGTGCAATCTTCCATTGTATGGTTGCTCCACAGCACTTTCACCATCGGAATTTCTTTAGTGCGGAGTTGTCGAACTTGTCAATCCACTATCGCCACTAGGTACTCTTCATACACCAAATCTTCATTGAGCTCCACTGTCTGAAGCTGAAGAACGTGCGAAGGATCAAAAACATATTTCCTCAACATTGAGACATGAAACATTGGGATAATCCGCGATAACTCTGGCGGTAACACTAGTCTGTACACCACTTTGCCAACTCTCAATTTAATCTCTAAGGTTCTGATATATCTAGGAGCTAACTTACCCTTCTTACCAAACCTCATCACTCCCTTCATTAGAGACACTTTGAGAAACACCAAGTCTCCAACAAAGAATGACACATCCTTCCTCTTAGGGTCTGCATAGCTCTTCTATCTGCTGAAGGCTTTCTTTAACCTCTGTTGAATGATGGGTACCTTTTCAGAAGTGACTTGCACCAATTTCGATCCTGTTAACTATCTCTCGCCAACTTCCTAACATAAAGGCGATCTGCACTTTCTTCCATATAATGCTTCATACGGAGCCATTTCAATACTTGCATGATAACTGTTGTTATATGCAAATTCAATCAATGGCAAGTGTATGTCCCATCGACCACTAAAATCCATCACACACATCTGAAGCATATCCTTCAAAGTCTAAATGGTCCTTTCAGACTGACCATCAGTTTGAGGATGAAAAGTTGTGCTGAAGTCCAACCTTGTACCCAAAGCCTTATGTAATTCTTGCCAAAAGACTGAAGTAAAAGTGGCTCCTTTATCAGACACTATACTCACTAGGACTCCATAAAGACAAACAATTCGATTAACATATAATCTTGCTAACTTGTCAGTAGAGTACGTCTTCTTAATCGGCAGAAAGTGAGCTGACTTAGTCAATCTGTCAACTATCACCCAGATAGTATTATAGCCACTTGATGTACGAGGTAAACCACCTACAAAATCCATAGCAATCATATCCCACTTCTACTCTAGGATGGGTAATTGCTGTAATAATCCTGAAGGCCTCTGTTGTTCCAACTTCACCTGCTGACAAGTAAGACACTTGGACACAAATTCTGCAATGACTCTCTTCATCCCCTTTCACCAATATGTATCTTTCAAATCATGATACATCTTAGTAGAACCTGGATGAATACTATAAGCAGAAAAATAGGCTTCCTTCATAATCTCCTTTCTTAATTCATTCACATCTGGTACACATAGCCTTGTGCCCAAACGCAACGTGCCCTTACCGTCAATTACAAAGTCTCTGGATTGACCTTGTTGCACTTCAATCATAATCTTCTGTAACTGTAGATCTCTTCTCTGAGCTGCTTTAACTCTATCCAAGTACATTGATCGTACTCTGAATTGAACTAAAATACATTTTTTAGTTATCTTCCACTGCAATCCATGATCAATCAGTTCATGCAACTCCTTAATGATTGGCCTCTTTTCTGTGCTGATGTGTGCAAGACTGCCTGCTGACTTTCTACTCAGTGCATCAGCTATCACGTTCGCTTTACCAGGATAGTAAAGAATAGAGCAATCGTAATCTTTCAAAAGTTCCATCCATCTCCTTTGTCTCAAATTCAAGTCTCTTTGCTGAAAGATGTACTTTAAGCTCTTGTGGCCGATGTATACTTCACAATATACACCATATAAATAATGCCTCCATATCTTCAAAGGAAACACCACAGTTGCCATTTCTAAATCATGGGTGGGGTAGTTCTGCTCGTGCTTCTTTAACTGACGTGAAGCATAAGCAACCACTCTCCCATTCTGCATCAACACACACCCCAGTCCTACTCGAGAAGAATCACAGTATACTGTATACCCTTTATTCCCTGAAGGTAAAGTCAATACTGGAGCTGAAGTCAACAAGTCCTTAAGCAACTGGAAGTGCTCTTCGCATCTGTCAGTCCAAACAAACTTAACATTCTTCTGAGTTAGCCTTGTTAAGGGCGCTGCAATCTAGGAGAAATCCTTCGCAAATCTCCTGTAATAGCCCGCTAAACCTAGAAAACTTCTTACTTTGGTGACTGTTGTAGGTCTCGGCCATTCTACAACTGCTTTAATCTTTTTTGGATCCACTTGAATGCCATCTTTGGATACCACGTGGCCTAAAAATGCCACTTGACCTAACCAAAACTCGCATTTCAAAAATTTGGCATACAATTGATGTTCCCTTAAGGTCTGAAGCACAAACCTTAAGTACCTTATATGCTCCTCCTTACTTCTTGAATATACCAAAATATTATCAATAAAGACAATCATAAATCGGTCCAAGTATGGCCTAAATACCTGATTCATCAAGTCCATAAAGGCTGTTGGGGCATTAGTTAACCCAAAGGACATCACCAAAAATTCATAATGGCCATATCTCGTCCGAAATGAAGTCTTAGGTACATCTCCAATTCTAATTCTCAATTGATGATACCCTGACCTCAAGTCAATCTTAGAAAAATACTAAGCTCCTTGAAGCTGATCAAATAAATCATCAATCCTTGGGAGAGGATATTTATTCTTGATGGTGACCTTGTTCAACTGTCTATAGTCGATACAAAGTCGAAGACTACCATCTTTCTTCTTCACAAATAACACCGGTGCACCCCAAGGAGATGTGCTAGGTCTGATAAAACCCTTATCAAGTAAATCTTGCAATTGCTCATAAAGCTCTTTCAACTCTGTAGGCGCCATTCTATAAGGTTGCTAGAGATAATATCCGTATCAGGTACAACATCGATACAAAATTCTATCTCTTTGTCTAGTGGCAATCTTGGCAATTCTTTAGGAAAAACATCAGAAAACTCACACACCACTAGCACCTTCTCAACTGCTCCCATGTCCATTTTTGTATCTCTGACCATAGCTAAATAGCCTTTACATCCTCTACTAAGCATCCTTCTAGCTGTGATTGCAGAAATAAGATTATGAGGCATTGAACTCTTATCGCCTCTGAATCGAAACTCTTCATCATTAGGGATTCTGAAAGTCACTACCTTCTCTCAAAAATTCAACGTGGCATAATGTTGAGCTAACAAATCCATCTCTAAGATCACATCGAAATCAATTACATCCAACAATACCAAGTCTACCAGTAACTCTCTACCTTCTAACAACACGGGATAAGATTGAAAGAATATGTTTGTCTCCAACTCATCACTAAGTAGAGTTGCTACAGACAAGGGAAATAATAATTTGGATGGTTGCCATTCCATCCTCGAAGCAAAGACATGTGAAACAAAAGAATGTGATGCACCCGGATCAAATAAAACTCTAGCCTCAAAAGAACACACTGAGAGAGCACCTACTACCACCGCATTTGATGCCTGAGCATCCTGAGGAGTCAGTGTAAACACTCTTGCCTGTCCACAGTCAAGGTGCTGAAAATTGGAGGGCTGAGTGAATCCTTTACCACTCGGTCTACCCCCATATCTGCCTCCTAAACCTCAGCTCTGCTGGCCTACATACTGAGTCAGCCTCTGCTGAGGGTACATAGGTGCCTGGTAGGGCTGTTGCACCTGCTAAAATGACTGAGCAATTGAAGACGAAGATCCCTGGGCAAACGAAGACTGATTCCCGGTGTTAGGACAAGCTCTAGCAAGATGTCCAATCTGCCCACACCTAAAGCAGGTTCCAGTCAACAAATGGCATGGTCCCTGTTGTACTCGGCCATAAGTAGGGCATGCATTGGGCCCTGAGCTTGAACTACCATGCCCAAAGTTCTGACTGCTACTACCACTACTGGCTCCAGGTCCGAATCTCAGAGGTCTACTACTCTATCTGCTATGTCTGCCAATCCTATACACCCGATTACTTCTATAGTTTTGTTGTGAAGTGCCCACAGTCTGATTACCAAAACTATCCATCTGAAACACAGGCTACTGAATCCCCTGTGTCATCACTACTTTACTGCAGCTGCTCGCATAAGGGTCAAAAATAGAGCCATGCATAATGTGACGTCTCTCTAGCTGTCGAGCCTCCTCAATCACATTGTCCAACGTCCTGCCTGTAGTCTGGATACTGATTTAGGCTGCACCTAAACCCGTCACAAATAACTCTACAGCTCTCCTGTCATCCTGCATCACATCTAGTGCATGACAACCCAGTTTGAGGAACTCATGGGTGTAGTTTGCAACTGACCGATCACCCTTACTTATGTACAACAGCTGCCATCTGTAATTATCCCTCATGGATATTAGACAAAAGTACCTCAGAAACTACTCCTTAAATTCTAACCAAGTCATCATACTCATGCGAGGCTGAATGGACTACATGAACCAATCCTGAGCTGCGGCCTGAACAGATAACTCTACAACCATAATCCGCTGATAATTCGTGTAACTTGTCCGAGTTCTGGCCTCAATGGTGTTAAGAAAATCCAATGCATCTCCAGTGCCATCAAAAGAAACTCTTCCTACTCGGGAATACAGTAATGTTGCGTCTGCATCGGACATCCCTTGATTCCTCTGATGAAGCATCTGCTGAACTAAAGGCATGGCTTGATTCAGAGCTGCCAAGCCTTGGTTAATGCCTACCATTCCAGTTGCAAAAGCTACAGGATTAACCTTAGGAACTCCTTGTTCTACATGCTGCTCTTGTTCTTGCATCTGAGCTGCTTCTGCTCTATGTCTACCCCTACCCCTACCCCTTCTTCTACGTCGAGGAGCAGGGGGAGGAACTTCATCCTGTACGGATTGCTCATCATTATCATATGCTACCTCGGTAGTAGGAGCATTCAGTGCTCTCCTTCTCATTCTAAAAAGATAAAACCAAAAAAAAATTCAAAACATAACAAGGGACAGACAAAAACACGGAAGCCTAGAAGCAATGAGGACAACAATTGACATTTATCAACCTAATTACCGTAGTAGTTCAAGAAAAACGTAACTCAAAGATCATTAGAGCTGAAAATAAAACATGGGCTCTGATACAAATTTTGTCACGACCCGAACAGCTAGGGAATGGGAATACATAAAGTAACCAAAACCCATAGCAAGCCTAAAAAAATTTTTGTGAAATAAAACAATACACTTAACAATAAATTATAATAAATGCACAATATTAATAGCATAAAAAAATATTCTTTTAAATACAATATTTAAAAGTCAGGTATAATCAAAATACCTAATAATACATATTTGAATTTAACGACTGCGGTGTCTAGAATTCAGTTACACAGTACAAAATCAAATTAACATACATAATACAACCGGTGAAGAATGAACTCTGCGCAAAGTGGGAATACTAGAAGACTGACTGTGAGGTCCTGAAAAAAATAAGTTGAGGGAAATCAGACCTCACTAAATGAATCAATGTTATAAAATGTATGCTGGTTTTAAAACCATGTGTTAAAACCCTTTTTAAAATAATATAGAATAAAGTAATTATAATTACTAAAAATCATTTACTATTCAATAATATTTATATAAAGTCTCTTTAAAAACTTCTTAAATCAATTTAATATGAAATCCTAGTATAAAAATATTTAAAATATTTATTTTAGTGGAAAACCTGGTAGAACACCTAAACCATTATTCTAATAGCCTTTCGACTCTCTTAATCCAAGTGACTGTCGTCTCGAGAGCAATGCATCAACCGAGCTACTGCCACAGTCATTTCACTTATTCCATATGGATGTCCCGAGAGCAATGCATCAACCGAGTTACATCCCTTTTTCTTTTCTTTTACCGGCCCGAGAGCACTAACTCCGCCGAGCTCTAACCATTTACATATTAATCATATACTAAGATATTACTCATGTGCACGTGGTCCTAGTGATACCCACTAGGTAGCACGTTCTACCATTATCTCCAAATGAATTCGAATTATAAATAATTAAATAAAATAAATAAATCATTAAATAATGAATGAATAAACAATTCAATCAATAAATAAATCATACTGAATAATTTTTCTTTTTAAACATGCTTTTATTTTTTATTGCTATAAAATATATTGAAACGCACACAACACACATCTCATAAAATTAACTCACAGGTTGAGGATGCTGAGCGACGAGTTCTCTACTGCCCTGGTGCTACAGCTCGTGCCCCGGAGTTCTCTAAAATAAATAATATTATTTAAAATATTCTCATAAAATAAAATAAATAAATTCATGAAGTGAATGAATTGACTCGATCTAAGACACAATGCTAAGCAGACTCAGAATTTCGGCATAGGCCAATGTCATGGTTTACGAGAAATCTACCTAAAATTCGGCATAATCTTCTCTGTAAAATGGACATTTCTCTACTAAAAGTAGAGTCGTTCCTGCACGAAAACACACTTCGAATATTCTCACACAATGCCACACTCGGATCAAACTCCCAAACTACACACAATTCCAACCGAGTTCCAAATTCACAGCAATCAATAAAATAATATAAATTTTTATAAATTTTCAAAAATCATAAAATCTCATTTAAATATCATAATTGAATTTATTTCCACAATAAAATATAAAATATATCTATTTTTAAATAAATAGTAAAATTCTAGCTTATACTTAAATTTTCGTTAATAAACATATATAATTCAAATCTTACAATTAAATTAACATTAGCCGCAAATAACCATTTAAATTACTTAACTACATTATAAAGTTAGCAAATAACTCATTTAGGCTTAAAATAATAAATAAACTTATTATTCATATATTTTTCCGAAAATTACTAATAATTAGCTAAAATACGAAATAATTCATAAAATTTATTTTTATACTATTTATTTCTCAAATATTGTCTAAAACATATTAATTAACAATAATTTAAACTAAAGTATAAAAATTACTTATTTATACTAATTTTTTCAAAAATTTATTTTTCACATAAACATTCAAAAATTTATAATAAAAATCATATACATAATTTTAATAAACTTTCTTCATTAAATTTGCTCAAAATAATCATTATAATTTATTAAAAATATATTCTTCCCGAGCCCGGAACGGTACCAGAACAGTAACTCTGAGCATCGGAATAGTGCAATTTTGAAAATAATTTTAGAAAAATAAATAAAAATTATCAATGAATAGTTCACAACCTCAACATCAAATAATCCTAAAGCACCTATACCTAATAAAATCATTATCAAGTTCAAATTAACAATTTAACCTAAAAACTTATAATTGAAAAATCCAAATTTGAGATTGTTACCTAAGTTAATTCCTTAAACAAATTAAGGAATTGAGAAGCCCACTTCAAGATGAAGAGATGGAGCCCGAATTTGCCGGCTGGAGATGCCAGAATTGTCACCGGCCGAGGAAGAAGAATCCGGCCAACACCGACCGAAAAGAGGAAAGGAAGGAAGGAGGCGGCAGCGCTAGGCTGGACGACGACGAGGCATGGTCGCGCAGTGGCTAGTGATGGTGGCGAGGTGGAGTGGTGGTCTGGTCGAAAATGGCAGCGAAGAAGAAAGAAAGAAAGAAAGAAAGAAAGAAAGAAAGAAAAAAGAAGAAGAAGAAGAAGAAAGAGAAAAAACCGAAAAAATTTGTTTTCCCTTTTTTTTAATAATAATAATAAAATAAAAATACAAATACAAATATCAAATTAACTCTCTCAATCTTAAAAAATATACACAATGAAATACAAAATAATACTTAATTAACAATTTATTAAAATAAAATTAACACACTTTTATAAATAATACTTAAAATAATTCTCATCACCAAAAATTTAAATTTAATTTCACTAAATAATAATCTCAATATTAATAAAATATTTATTAACACTGCAAGTCTCAGAAATATATTTTATAATTTAAAAAATAATTCAAGTGTTTACATATAGACATTTGTTTAAATTTTTAAAATGCTAACTTATCTTAAAGATAATATTTAATGTTTACTAAAGAATATCCACCAACTTGTATTTTTTTTTAGCAAGATAATTATTTTAAATGTAAAATATTTAGTAGAAATTAGCATTTGTTCCCACTTGTTATATTTTTATCCACTCACTGAGTATTTTTGTACTCGCCCCTCAATATTTAAAATTTTACAGATCTTTTGGAGAACCAACAGTAACATCCAGTGTCTAGAAGAGGTTGTGCCAAACAACTCCGATATTTTTTTTCTTTTGTATTAGCAAATGTTATTTATCTAAGTTTAGTGTCCTACCTATATAGTTATTTAGTAGTTGACTACCTTTTTAAGGAGAACACTGAGTATATTTATTATTTAGCATTTAGAGTTGTTATGAAGCTTAAGGTTTGTGGCAAGTTAAATCAATTTACTATATCAGCTTAGCCAACCATTTAGCGAGTCACACCTGCTCATTAGCTAGGGGAGTGGGTGTGACACAAGTAATAGTATAATTATAGAAATTATTTTGTTTAATTAAGAAACATATAAAATTATTTTTTAATTTGTCTCATTTCTTATTTAGGAAAATACTAAACGAATATATTTTTCAAGTTGAAAAATACATTTTTAAGTAGGAAACGTATTTTCTAATTTTTCATATTTACAGATGTTTTTAAAGAATTTCCTAAAATTTTTAAAACATAGAAACGTCTATTCGCAGAAGTTTCTGTACATCATAGTTATATATGGATGTTACTTACTATTTAACTAGGTGGCCTCCCCGCCTTGGGATAGAATGGTCTGGTGCTTTCCCGTTCACAGGGTGAGGTAAGTGGAGAGGCTTGAATTCTCCCTCTCCCCTCCCCAATGTCAAAAAAAAATAATAATAATAAATAAATAAATAAGTGATCTCCCTACAATATATGTCAAAAAAAAAAAAACAAAAACTAAGTGATCTCCCTACAATATTGCACTTATTTATTTATTTATTATGTTTATTTCTTAAACAATTGTTTTTATATAAAGGGGATGGTACGGAAAAATCTCTCTCCAGTTAAAAGAGACACGTGTAAAGGCATCCTCTTCCAATATGGCCTTCTAAGTGACTGGTGAGTTAAACATGGGAATCTTATAGTGGAAATAGTCACAGATGGTATAGTAATGATAAGGGTGCCACATGGTCACGTCAATTTATTCTATTAGATTAAACAGAATAATACTATTAGTTAATTTTTTAAATATTCATTGAATTTAATTGTTATAAATTAAATATTTAGAATTTAATTATAAAAATTATATAACTTTTAAAACTGAAAATATTATTATCCCAAAAACTTTCTGAAAACTCCGTTTTTTTCCTAAATAATTTTTTATAAGAAATCTTTCAAAAAATATTAATTAAGTAATTAACTAAATAATTTTAAATTGTTATTTAAATTTATATTAGGATCAACTCAAGTTAATGCAATAATTTGATTCAATTAAGAAATAAAAAGGGTTTAATAACTAATAATCAAATATCAGAAATGAAATCTTTTCTAATGCATTGAACATAATAAAACTGTATTTGCCAGTGTCCTAAGATTTCCAGATTTCATCATTTTGGTCCTTTATTAACTAAAGAAAGCTAAAAAATAAAAATATAATCTTTGTACAAATAAAAAAACAAAGAAGATTAAAAACAAGGGTAAAAGGTTATGTGTTTTGACTGCCATTAAAAGATGAAATAATATTTGTATAAGTATTTTGATTAAAGCATAATTATGTAATTTGAAACTCAAAAAATTAAAAGAGTACAGAAATCAACTAGTGGAGTGCCAAAATCTGCACCCTAAAATTATTAATTTTAGGATAAATTACTAAAACCTCCCTGAGGTTTGCTCAAATATATTTGTTGATCCTTACTATTTTGGTAATATATTATGACATCCTTGAGTTTTTTTTCGTTATACTAATTCATCCATCCGTTAGTTTTACTGTCAGTTCATTGATTTAAACTATAATTTTTTAATAAAAAATATTTCCATTTTCCTTGAAATTTTATACTTTTAAAATTCATACCATTTTTGCAATTTAAATACTATATTAGCTTTTTAATTATTTTCACAAGTAAACGAATAAAGTCACTTATTTTAATTTTTAATATTTTAAATTTAAAATATGAATGTGTATTTAAAACATGTTAAATTTAAAAACAAATAAACATTTACATAAAAGAAATTGTAATAGTATTACCATTTTTCACAATCTCTTTGATTATAAAAGTCTTATGTTTTACAAATTTTATTTTTTAAATAAAATATTATGATGAATAGAAATACTATAATTAAAGACATTATAATTTTTAATTATATTTTGTAATTTTTATTTTAACTAAAATTTAAATTTAAATTTCATATTTTTATATATTTTTAAATTTTTCATAAATATTAATTTTTCATTTAAATTCACTTATGATCAAAATTTTTAACTAATGTGAATAAGTTTCTATAATATAAGTTTTCAATAAATTTTTAAAATAATTTAAGAAATTCAATAATTTAATAAGGGGTGAATCTAAGTGAAAAAAAAATTAACATTTAGTAAAGTTCTAATTAAATAACTTATATAAACTATAAAATATAAAAATTATTTTAACTAAAAAATTATACAATAAATTTTTTTTCATATTATCATAGTATCTTTATTTAAAAAAGGTATAATTTTCATTGAAAATAAAATTTTTATAATCTGGAATATTATTAAAACAAGTAGTGCTTTAACAATTTTACAATTTTCTTTGTATATTGACATTTTGTGTGTGTTTAATATATATATATATATATAGGCACTTTTTAATTTAAATATAAAAATATTATTCTCTATAAAAATTTTATATTTTAAATAAGTGAATTTATTTTTCACTTGTGAAAAAAAAAATTTAGAAGTGATCAAAGAATAGTATGAATTTTAAAAATATAAAACTTGAGGGATCAAAAGAAAATATTTTCTGTTAGGAAATTACACTTTAATCCATGATTTAATAGTAAAACTAACAGAGGAATAAGTTAGTATACTATAAACAAAATTGAGGGATGTCATAATATATTATCAAAACAGTAGGGATAAATTAATGTATTTGAGTAAACCTCAGGGGGTTTTAGTAATTTACCCTTAATTTTAAGATATAAAATTAATTTTATAGCCAATATATTAAAAGATAAATCAGTGCTTATATTTAGCATTAATTAATTTTCCCTAAATAGCTATGGCACAATTTGTGGCAAATAGTTTTTCCTTTATAATATATACAAAAGTATAAAGATTTTTTATTTTAATAAATAAATGAAAATGTTTGATATGAAAATATTTTTAATATAAAAAAAGTTTTTAGTCAACTTTTAATTTCCATATTTATAATTTTAAAAATTCTAAATATTAAAATGGGTATATGGGTAAATTTCTTTTATGTAAAGAAAATTACAATATAATCCTGAAAGATGAAGATAAAATTTCTAATATATCCTTTTATTCGGGGTTGTTTAGCATTATATATAAAGAGGTTACGATAACATTATTTGAAGAAAACATCTCTTTTTTAGGGTTTGACTGTGTTTGCAGATCTTTATTAGACTCTTTAATCGAAGGCAATGGTTCGGAAGAAGAAGAATAAAATAAAAAAGAAGACATTGCCGAATTGGTCAGATCTCCACAATGATCTTTTGCGTTTGATCCTCAGTCGAATAAACAGCTTCCAAGATTTTATTGCTTTTAGGTCAGTATGCAGTGCATGGCGATCATTAGCAATGGAGGAAGGGTTCAACTGTGAAGCTCCATGGCTTATGTTACACGACAAAAGAAAAAGGATCCGCAGGTTTTTGAATCCTTCAGAACCTAAACTTAACAGAATCAGAATCAAACGGCCACCTGCTACAGCTGCTAATTCTCAAGAAACGAAATTTCCTGTAACTTCGAAAGGATGGATTTTGATGTCAGAAAAGGGAACCCAATTCAGCCTTTTGAATCCCTTTTCTTTCTCGAATATTTCCCTGCCTGAAATTCACTGTGTAAGAGATGGGAAGCCATTTATCGTCAGGGATGTGGTTGATTTTGCATTATCTTGCAGACCCAGATTTTGCATTATCTTGCAGACCCAGTTGCTCATCAAGTTTCACGGTGATGATCATTTACGATACAGGCGGTTGGGATAGAAAGTTAGCTCTTTACAAAAATGGAGAACATAAGTGGACTAAAATTTATACAAAATATTATAGATACAACAGAATCACACATTTCAATGGACGATTTTATGTTATTGGTGATCATAAACACGGAGAGAAATTCTCTGTTCTTGAACTAGAAAAGATTCAAGATTTTATTTCGATGTGTATTATAGCATATGATGATCCTTGGAGTGGTAGGCTAGCTTCTACAAGGACTTGGTTAGCCGAATTGTGTGGAGCATTGATGATGGTTTTCATGAAATGGAGGACAGAGATGATTCCTAGGTTTGAAGTTGCTGGATCTAAGTATAATTTGTAGTTGCAGAATTGGACTTGAAAAGGGGAGGATTGAAGAAGGTGAATGATCTAAGAGACAGTGCCATATTTTTGGGAGAGAGTTTTTGTTCTTTGGTTCATCAAGTCTCGAAATATAAATACAAGTCTAATCATATATACTTCTTGAAGATGAATTATGTTGGTTCGCTGAGGAGTAGGACTAATTGTTTTAAGGTTGATGCTTATAGCATGCAAGACGGAACTGTTGATTCATTGTTTGAAGCTCCAGAACAAAGTGCAATTATCATTCTTTTTTTTTTTTTTTGACTGATTATGCAATTATCATTCTTAAAAGTCAGTTTCAGCATTTAATTATTTTATATGGCTGTTCATGGTGATCTCCCTTATATTGCACTTATTTAAATCATTATCCTCTATTTATTATGTTTATTTCTTGAACAATTGTTGTATTCACAATGGGTGATGATACTTGAAAATAAACCTTCAATAAAAAGGAGACACGTGTAAAGGAACCCTCTTCCAATATG
The DNA here is from genome assembly GCA_949671775.1 of Mallotus repandus. NCBI lineage: Eukaryota > Viridiplantae > Streptophyta > Magnoliopsida > Malpighiales > Euphorbiaceae > Mallotus > Mallotus repandus. Next base: position 25,239 of record CATIWM010635192.1, read on the forward strand.
ACCTTCCAAATGAACATGGGAATATGATGACACAAGCGGAGGAAAGTGAAAATAGTCCCACGTTCTATTAATTAGATCAAATGGGATAGTACTAACTGTTAATTTTTTGAATACTCATAAGATTTAATTATTATGAATTAACTAATTTGGACTTTATTATACAAATTATATAATTTTTAGGAAAGTAAATATTTTAATCCTAAAAACTTTTTTGAAAACTCCTTTTTTTTCCTTAAATAATTTTTGATAAAAAATCTTTCAAAAAATATTAATTAATTAATTAATTTTAAATTGTAATTTAAATTAAGATTTATAATTTTTTTTATCAAATTTATCACTTTGATATTTACTAAAATTTTAATATATTAATTATTATAGAGTCGATTGTATCTATAATAATATAATTTAATTTTTGGTAATCAAAATTCTTATAATTACGCCTCACAAAAAAATTCTATAATAAGAATCCATCAAAAAAAAATTATGTAAAAGATTTTCATAAAAGCCTCTAAAAATTTTTTGCCAAAAAAGTCAAAAAATCTCGTAAAAATTATTTGATATGTGGTATTTCAAGTGGCAAGTACAATTTTTTTTGCCATTACAAACTGGGATGACAGTAAAATTACTACTTAATACATATATTTTAGAATGTAAATCAATACAAGATTTAAAAAAATTATATACAACATTTTAGCAACTAAAATATTTATTAAAATTACAGGTGGAGATTTTCGCACTTTTTTTTTAGTTTTTTATAATTATTCAATGTTTAATTTTCTTCTTTTTCTCATAATTTCAGCTTTTTTTAGTGCCTTTGGGATTTTTTTGAATTCAGAGCTCAGATCTACGAACTCTCTGTTTTGAAAGTTTCAGCTCTCTTTCAAATCTCATGATAGAAGCATTGTGCTTTCTATTTTCCCTGTCATGTCATTAGGTTCAGCTCAAGTTAATGCAATAATTTTATTCATTTAATAAATAAAACGGGTTTAATAATCAATAATCAAATATAATAAATGAAATCTTTTCTAATTCACTGAACATAATAGAACTGTAAATGACGGTGTCCTAAGATTTGTTGATTTCATCATTTTGATCCTATATTAACTAAAGAAAGCTAAAAAAAAATAAAAATATAATCTTTCTGCAAATAAAAAAAGAAAATTAAAAACAAGGGCAAACGGTTATGTGTTTTGATTCCCAGTAAAAAAATGAAATAATATTTGTATAAACATTTTAACTAAAAGATAATTATATAATTTTAAAAATTAAAGGTTGAGTACATAAATCAATTAATGGAGTGCGAAAATCTTTACCTTAAAATTATATCCAAAATTTTAGGATACAAAATCAATTTTGTAGCGATCTATTAGTGCTTATATTTAGTATTAATTAATTTTTGCTAAATAGTTATGGCACAATTTGTGCCAGATAGTTTTTCCCTTTATAAAATTTTTTATTTAATAGATAAATGAAAATGTTTGATATGAAAATATTTTTAATATATTGTAGGTCAACTTTTAATTTCCATATCAATAATTTTAAGAATTTTTAAAGATTTTTTTGTATATTGAAAATTACAATATAATCCTCAATGATGACGATAGAATTTCTAATATATCTTTCCATAGGGCAACTGCTTAGCATTATACATATAGAGGCTAAGATAACATTATTTGAAGAAAACCTCTCTTTTTTAGGTTTTAATTGTTTTGCATATCTTTGTCAGACCTTTTAATCGAAGGCAATGGTTCGGAAGAGGAAGAATAAAATAAAAAAGAAGACAATGGCGAATTGGTCAGATCTCCACAGTGATCTTTTGGTTTTGATCCTCAGTCGAATAAATAGCCTCCAAAATTTTATTGCTTTTAGGTCAGTATGCAGTGCATGGCGATCATTAGCAATGGAGGAAGGGTTCAACTGTCAAGCTCCATGGCTTATGTTACACGACCAAGAGAAAGCTGACAACGACAGCCGCAAGTTTTTGAATCTTTCAAAAGATAAAACTTACAGACACAAAATCAAATGGCCAATTGTGAGAGCTGATAATTCTCGAGAAACGGAATTTCCTTTAACGTCGAAAGGATGGATTTTGACGTCAGAAAATGGAACCCAATTCAGCCTTTTGAATCCCTTTTCTTTCTTGAAAATTTCCCTGCCCCAAATTCACTTTGTAAGAGATGGGAAGCAATTTATTGTCAGGGATGTGGTTCATTTTACATTATCTTGCACATCCAGTTGCTCATCAAGTTTCATGGTGATGATCACTTATGGCACAGGCGATTGGGATAGAAATAGAAAGTTAGCTCTTTACAAATATGGAGACAGTGAGTGGACTAAAACTTATACAGAATATTCTAGATACAATAGAATCACACATCTCAATGGATGATTTTATATTATTGGTCCTCATAGACGCGGAGAGAGATGCTTTGTTCTTGAAGTAGAAAGGATTCAAGATTCTATTTCGACACGTGTTATAGAATATGATGATCCCTGGAGTGGTAGGGTATTTTGTACATGGACTTGGTTATTTGAATCGTGTGGAGCATTGATGATGGTTTTTATGAAATGGGAGACAAAGATAATTCATACGTTTTTTACAGTTGATGAATCTAATGATTATGAATTTGTTGCTGCAGAATTTGTAGTTGCAGAGTTGGACTTGAAAAGTGGAGGACTGAAGAAGGTGAATGATCTAGCAGATAGTGCCATATTTTTGGGAGGGAATTTTTGTTCTTTGGTTCATCAAGTCTCTAGATCTAAATAGAAGTCTAATCATATTTACTACTTGAAGAATTATTATTATTATGATTCTATGAGTTTTTTGACGGGTAGGACTTGGAAAAGTTTTAAGGTTCATGTTTGTCACATGCAAGATGGAACAGTTGATTCATCGTTTGAAGCTTCAAATCTAGAAGCAATTTGGGTTCAACCGAGATTTTTATTTTGCTACTTATTCAATAGGGTCCAATAGTTAGTTAATGGCCTTTGTCTATGCAATTATCAATCTAAATTCAGTTTTAGCATTTAATTATTTTATATGTATGTTAATTATGATATTTTTAATTAATTGATCTTCTCATAATATATCACTTATATATTTATTACTATTTTTTATAGTAAGTTCATATAATCTAAGTATTAATAGATTACATAATAAAAGCAGTCTTCCCATTTTCAATCGATGATAGATATGAATTCTTCACCTCAAAATGTTTTGAGAGTGGAGTTAGCAACTTTTTTTTTTTTGATAAATAGATTATTATATTGAAAAAATAATAAAATTATAATTGAGGGGGAAAACCACTTGGAGAATCAAGTGATGAAAAAACCCCTCCCTAGAACTAGGAAAGAAAACAACAAACAAAGGAACAGAACATGATCCACAAAACCCCAAAAAAATAAGAGCTAATCAAGATCAGACCAAAATTGAATTCCAACAGAGCTGCTAAGGAGATTGGTAGCCAAATAAGGGAACCTAGGAAAAGAGGCCTTCATCCAAATGGAGACACACATGAGAATCAACTTTTCAAGCTGAAGAGAAGATGGGGTCCCTGCTGATAAAATAACTTCATCGCGATGAAGCCAAATGGACCAGCTGATGGTGAAAAACAAAAAAGTCTAGAAGTGACGTTGAAGCTTACCAAACACAAGACCACACCACTGATTGAAACAAGCTAAAAACTATTTAGGCACCAAGGAAGTCATACCCCACAAGCGAAGAAAGAAACACCAAATCCGCCAAGAAAAATGGCAATGAAGCAGCAAATGGTCGACCAATTCATCAAAAGAGCTGCAGAATGGACAAATATTTTGAGAAATCGGACAGATATTGAACATGAACAACCGGCTTTTTGTTGGCAGCCTATCATGCACTGCAAACCAACAAAATAACTCCACTTTAGTATGAACAAAATTCAACTAAATTTTAGAGAGCACAATTGAATCAAAAGTCTTCAAATGTTGCATGAATAACTTGTAAAGGCTGTTGAAAGAAAAAGGGCGAGAAGAACCTATTGACCATAAAAGCCTGTCTTTTGCACCAAACAAAATGGAAGCTTGACGGATAACAATAAACAATGATTCCAACAACAGAATATTATCAGAAGACAACAACCTCCGCCACTTTATATTCCAAGACCAAGAACTATCAGACTAAGAGCCCATCTCCGATAGGAAAGCATAATGAGAATCTAATAAGCAAAAAGCGATGGGAATAAGGAGCAAAGAGGCATAGAGCTCCACCATTTATCAGTCCAAAAGAGAATTTAAGAGCCATCTCCAACCTTAAAAGAGAAGTTGTCAAGGATTAAAAAAGCCAAAGGAGAATTATCTGATATAGTATCAACAATGGAGCGCCAAATAGAGGAAGAATGCTGAGTGCATGAAAAAAAAGGCATGGTCAGCACGAGTGACAAAATATTTACTCTTTACAGAAACACTCTAAAGAGACTCAGGATCATCTTGCAAGCGCCAAAGCCATTTGAAAAGAAAAGCTTTGCTATGAAAACAAAGATCAAGAACACCAAGTCCACCGGAATCATGAGGTTGAGAAATAAATTTCCAACTAATGTGATGCCATTTTTGAGAATTAGAGCTGCCACTCCAAAAGAAGTTAGAGATGTGACAATTAATTTCTTTAGCAACCATAACTGGGATCTTAAAAATGGAGAGAAAATAAATGGGCAGAGAGGCAATAGAGGACTTAATTAGAGCTAGACGACTTGCCTGAGAAAGAACTCTACCTTTCCAGAAAGAAAGTTTGTTCTTAATTTTTTCAAAAACAAAAGACCAAGTAAAACATTATTGGGGAGAGTAACCCAAAGGAAGACCCAAGTATTTAATTGGGAGAGCAGCTGAAAGGCTTAGAATTTGAGATGAAGTAGCTTATAAAAGATGGTCAGCAACATTGATGCCAATGAGTTGGCTCTTATGAAAATTAACAACCAGACCAGAGACAATAGCAAAACACCACAACATATAAGAAAGATGATAAACATTGTGACACCCCTTCCCACCGGCACCATTATCAAATGACTATGTTTTGAATCACCCAACCAAGGTACCAATGAAAAGGGAGGTATCACTTCTAAGTTATAAACCTGTAAACTTATTAAAAGCAATGATGAAACATTTAATTTAAAAGATAATCTCATCAAATTAAGTGAAAGATGGCAAAAGCAGATAACTACTTATATCAACATAGAATATATACATCACACAGTCATTAGAAAGCTAGTGAAGCTTATGACTATGAGGGTTACACAAAACTATATACAACATATATACAAAAATATGGTAGTAACCCTCTCAAAGTTATCCTACCCCGCTGATCTAGGAGTGTGCATTAGCAGCATACTATATACTTAACAAAAATCTAGCTTAGTTACTCTCTATAACAAAAACCACAAAAAGAGCAAAAAGATCAAATGCTGGTCATGACTAGGTCCAAGTTAGAGAAACGTGAGTCCCTATGGTGGTCTCATAAGTGACTGTAATGGTAGTACAACATCCGTCTAAAAACTCCTCACACTCCACGAACATCCGAAACTCCAATGTGATGGGCTCAATAGAAGCCCTCCAAGACAAAATAGCATCGACATCATGACGTATCATAAAACAAACTATAGTTTCCTCCCCTACTACGTACATCGTATGTCATTGCCACCTAATGAACAACCATAACAAAATCTATATAATATCAATTTAGGCTGAAAGAAAGAAAAGAAAATGGAAGTGAGTATTTTCATAACAAAAATACCCAGTGAGTGATAAACACGATGAAAGATGTGAAAGATAAATTAAAAAAATAAAAGTTATAGAAGGATATACGATAAATGAATAATTAAATAATTAAATAAATAAATAAAGTTGAACTTAAACAAACTAATAAGAAATAGTATAAAATATAAATTATTTTATGATAAACTTATAGAAATTCTCATTTTAGACATATCTCATAATAATTAAATAAAATTGTCTTATCTTGATTATAGATTCTCCTATTCTAATCCTCAGAAATTTGTATTTTTATGTATTTAGAATTATTCTAACAAAACACACAATTTAATAATCCAGAGTATTATTTCATAATCTCAAGCATATAATTCTCAGAGCACAAATGCACAATTTTACTAATTCACAGAATCATAGGTTGATATCGATGTGGCGGATACCATTCGGCACATTGAGAGTTCATCACATTTGTATGCATACAATAATACCACTTGAATTCACCATAACAATATATTGAATCTCAAACGCTATCCACAAGACATTTATCATAATATTTGGCCAATAATATCTCAATTTCCGTGAATTTATATATCATCGTACTAAAGTATGAATATTTGTTTAAAATTACGTAAGTTACTGTGTTCCGGACACAATTTGATGTCTCGCCGAATCCAACCGTACCCTAGGTACGGTCTTAGTACAACCTTTCTAGCAACGTGCTCAAGTACTCTTAAATGTATTCATTCTTTATTCTTTATTATTTCCTTATGTTATTCAGTTATAATTAATAATATTATTAATGCAAATATTATAATTTAAATATTATAATTAATTATTATTTTAACTATTATTATTAATTTGAAGAAGTATGTTTACCTAAAATATATGATCATAACTCATGTGGGGCCGATGCTCACATGTTTTCTATGAATGTTTTTTTTTTTTTCTTATAAATTTCAAGAGTTGGGTACAACATTATATATATTCACACAATTCAAGCTATTATTGTTTTGGTCCATCATAGAGAAACTAGCACCATGAGTTCAGGTGTCGGCAACGCACAGAAGCAGCACCCTATCCATTCAGGCATCACCTGGGTGCTCCTTAAAGCGAAAATTTTAGCAGCTTCAGCTGCTCTTGTATGTCCAAGTCTCAACATGTTCAAGCACAGGTCCATCACTAACATAAGTTCGTGTAGGATCAAAACGTTTACAGTGTTCTTTAAAGAAGGGATTTATTGTACAAACGGTACCATAATTTTAATTCATATTTTAAAATGGTGTCAGATTTTTAATTTTTTTCGGTCTTTTAATTTTTATTTTGTTTCAGATCATAGTCCCTTAATGATTTCTGATCAAATTTAGCATACATGACAGCCTAAATAAGTATATTTTTTGTATATTTGCCATGTAAGCATCTAATTAAGCAGACTAATCATCTTGTGAATTCCATAAAATTAAATTTGCTAAAATTTTATTTTATGGAATCCACAAAGAAAATTTTTTCTATGGGACCAACAAGATGGTTAGACTATTTAATGGAATATTTACATGACGAATATACTAAAAATATGTTTATTCCGACTGTCATGTATGCTAAATTTGATCGGATATATTTGAGGTATTTTAATATGAAGCAAAAATAGAAATTATAGTACTGAAAAGAAAAAAAATAAAACTTTAGTGACTGAAAAGAAAAAAATTGAAAATCTGGTACTATTTTAAAATATGAGGCAAATTTATGGCACCCACATTGCAATAAACCCTTAAAGAAGGGACATAGTAAATTTCTGAGTTGCAGAGTAGAACTCTTTTCCTTTCTTTCTTTGGAAAAAAATATCATTCTATTTAACATTTTAATAGAATACAGCAAAGTTAACTAAATCTTTAGTGCTTCTCTTCAAGAACAGACTTCTTTAATTCATGTTTTATTTGTTGTTTACTATATTTATATTTGGGTAAAATTCGTTGTCCCATATATACAAGGTTTTCAAATCACCTAAAATTACTATAAACCCATTATCAATATTTTAGTTAGTTGTTTGAGCTTATCAAGTTTGCATTGCACTAACTAATATTTTAGACATATTTCCATAGAAATTATGCAAGTAATTTCATGAGTTTTATTAGTTTACAGTCTGTTCAAATTAAAGGTAAAATTTTGATGTCACAAGGCTACGAACAGAAGAAATTTAACAATGCTTCATAAAGGTAATTCAACAAGAATTATCAATGAAAGCTGCAATTTTAAGATTATGAAGCAAAGGAGAGCTCTAATAAGTGTTAGAAGAAAAAGAATGAAGCCAACATCAAAAGCAAATTCCGTAGCAAACATTAACAAGCACCATAAGAACCAAAGATTGTCTTGAAATAAAGAGGATACATAGAAAAAATCAACTTTAAAAAAAATGGAATTAATTCAGATTTAGAGGAGTTCAAACTTCACCCAATCGAAGAAGAAGGAAAATTCACTCACTTGTTTGCTCTCAATCCCGCGTTCTTCTCAGTTTGATTTTTTTTTTTTAATGTTAAAATGGTAAGAAAAAAGGGAGTTGTGGGAGAAGATATCCCTTTCAGGTAAATTCTCTGGATAGTGCCAGAACTTTACGTTCGATTACAAAATGGTACAATTACTTCAATTTGTATCTTTTTGGTACCAAAATATTGATTTTAATTGCACCGGGAAGTCCCAAAAACACAATCAAGCCAAATTTGATGACATGGCAACTAGAAATGCCCCGTCAGCAGCCACATCGTATACCACATCTGCAAACTGTTGCAACTTGTTTGATGTTTTACTTTTCGGACCAGTTGAGAGAATTCTGAAATAATCCAATTCTGAACAAGCAGCATCATTAACTTAATTTTTTTTTTTTTTTTTTTTCACTTTTTTTTATTGCTGACGTGTCATATAATATGGCTGCTGACGGGCATCTTTGGTTGTCATGTCATCAAATTTGGTCTGATTGTATGTTTGGGACTTCTCGGTGCAACTAAAATCGATATTTTAGTACCAAAAAGATACAAATTGAAGTAATGGTACCATTTTGTAATCGAGTGCAAAATTTTGATATCGTTCATAGAATTTACCCTATCCCTTTTCCAAGTTTTGATGAGTCACACCTCAATCCCACCAAAAGACCAACACCTGGACTACTCTTTTTTCTTTTCTTTTTTTTTTAATTTGAACCTCTAAATTTTGTTTTTATTCAATCAAGTCCCTTCTCTAAAATTGCTTTTATTATAATTTAACTCCTAATTTGCTTCTTTAATATACTATTATCATTATGTATACACAAATATTTATTCAAATTTATTTTTATTTATTATTCATATATTTAATCTAATTTATCTATTAATATACAGTTTAAGGTTAATACCAAGTACGGATGTGCCAATTCTCCCCTACTAAAAAGAATTTCATCCTCAAAATTTGAGTAGTAATACTTACAAACCTTAATTTACATCCAATGGTAGCAATTATGGGTACTGTTGTCTAGTATCCTCTTCTCACTCCCATGTAGCTTCTTCGTGGGAGTGATTTCTCCATAAAACTTTAACTAAAGGAATGACTTTATTTTGCAACATATTTTGATCTCTGGCCAATATAGCTACAGGCTTTTCTTCATAACTTAAATTTTATTTCAATTCTACTGGTTGCTCTTGTAGTATGTGAGAAGGGTCACTTCTATACCTCTTTAACATTGACACGTGGAAAACATCATGAATTGCAACTAAACTAGGTGGCAAAGCTAATCGATAAGCTACCGGTCCAACTCGTTCAATTATCTCATACGGCCCAATATACCTCGGACTCAACTTACCGCGCTTACCAAATCTTATTACACCTTTCCACAGCGAAATTTTCAAAAACACTTTGTCACCCACGTCGTATTTGATATCAGTTTGTTTTAGGTTTGCATAACTTCTCTGCTTATCTTAAGCTGCCTTTAGATTAGCCTGGGCTACTCATACATTATTCATAGTCAACTGGACTAATTCTGGACCTAATAGCTATCTTTCACCAACCTCATCTCAATAAACTGGTGTTTTACACTTTCGTCCATAGAGAGCCTCAAAAGGTGTCATGCCAATGCCAGTTTGATAACTGTTGTTATAAGCAAATTCCATCAATGGTATTTGCTTATCCCAATTGCCTCTAAAATCTATGGCATTAGCTCTCCACATATCCTCTAGAACCTGAATAGTTCGTTTTGATTGTCCATCTGTTTGAGGATGAAATGCGGTACTAAACTTTACCTTTGTACCTAAAGCTTCTTATAAACTCAGCCAGAATCATGATGTAATTCTCGAGTCACGATCTGATACTATTGATACTGGTGTTCCATGCAACCTTATCACTTCCTTAATATACAACTCGGCTAGTTTATTCAAACTATAACTAACCTTGATTAGTAAGAAATGCACTGACTTAGTCAATTGATCCACTATTACCCACACAGCATCATTTCCTTGTTGAGTCATTGGCAGTCCAACTACAAAATCCATAGTTATATGCTCCCATTTTCAATCTGGTATTGGTAAAGATTGTAACAATCCAGTTGGATGTTTATGTTCAACTTTGACTTGTTGGCAAGTTAAACATTTAGAAACAAAGTCAGCTCTGTCCTTTTTCATGCCTTTCCACCAATAGTGTTCCTTCAAATTCCTATACATCTTCGTACTACCTGAGTGCATTGTATAAGCAGAGTAATGTGCCTCTTCTAAGATCTCCTTTCTTAATTCATCGACATTGGGCACAAAAATTCTCCTTTCTTTCCTTCTCAAGTTAACTTTGATTTCTCCCCATTTCTTTCCTTCTCACGTAACTTTTCTGTTTTACTATCCACTAACTGCACTTGCACTGTTTTCTCGATTAATATAGGTCTTACCTTCAAGGTAGCTAAAATACCTCCTAAGTCATTTAGATCCAGCCTAACATCTAATTTTCTCAATTCCCCCAATAATGGCATTCTTACTGTGCGGATATAACATAGATTTCCTGTCGACTTTTGACTAAGAGCATCTGCCATAACATTCACCTTACCAAGGTGGTATTCAATTATACAATCATAATCCTTTAACAATTCCACCCACCGCCTTTGCCTCAAATTTAACTCCTTCTGACTTAGGATGTATTTTAATCTCTTATGATCTGTAAAGATTTGACAAGTTTCTCAATACAGATAATGTCTCCACATCTTTAATGCAAAAATTATTGTAGCTAGTTCTAAATCATGTGTGGGATAGTTTTTCTTATGAGGTCTTAATTGCCTTGATGCATAAGCAATTACCTTACCATCTTGCATCAATACACAACTAAGCCCTTGCCTAGAGGCATCACTATACACCACATACTTTCCTCCTTCTACTAGTAATGACAATATCGGTGCAGTAACTAACTTTTCCTTCAAGATGTCAAAGCTTCATTGACATTCCGGAGTCCATTCCAATTTTACATTCTTTCTTAATAATTTTGTCAATGGTGACATAATAATTGAGAAATCTTATACCAACCTCCGATAATAGCCCGCCAAACCTAAGAAACTTCAAACCTCAGTCACATTTTTTGGCATTCCCAATTCATTATTACAGCAATTTTGCTAGGATCAACATATACCCCTTCTGCAGATATCACGTGTCCTAAGAATATAACCTTATCTAGCCAGAACTCACATTTACTAAACTTTGTATATAATTGCTTAGTTCTCAAGACTTCCAATATTGTCCTCAAATGTCCTTCATGCTCTTCTTTTAACTTAGAATATACTAGAATATCATTGATAAACACAATGAAAAACTTATCTAGAAACGGCTTAAATACCTGATTCATCAAATCCATAAATGTTGCCGGGGCATTAGTAAGATCGAATGGCATCACCAATAATTCATAATTTCTATACCTAGTCCTAAAAGCAGTCTTAGGAACATTCGATTACTTGATCCTCAATTGGTGATAGCCAAACCTCAAATCAATCTTTGAGAATACAGCTTCTCCTTGTAATTGATCAAATAAATCCTCTATTCTTGGTAATGGATATTTATTACGTATAGTAACCTTATTTAACTGCCTATAATCTATGCATAGTTGGAGAGATCCATCCTTTTTCTTAACAAACAACACAGGTGCACCCCAAAGAGAGAAAATAGGTCGGATAAATCCTTTTTCCAATAGTTCTTGCAATTGCACCTTTAACTCTCTTAACTCAGCCGGAGCCATCCTATACGGCGGTTGTGATATAGGTGCGGTTATGGGTACAAGTTCTATTTCTCTCTCTAGTGGTAATCCAGGTAGATCCTCCGGAAACACATCCTCAAATTCATTCACTATTGGTAATTCTTTCGATGATGCTCCCTCCTTCCTTTCTTCCATAACAGAAGCTAAAAATGCTTTATACCCTTTTTCTCAAATATTTCATAGCCATCATCGTTGATATAATCATAACAGGTATATTCCTACTTTCTCCTATAAACTTTATTCTTTCACCATTTTCTTTTTCAAATTCTACTTGTCTCGTATAACAATTCACTTTTGCTCGATAGTAACTTAATCCATCCATTCCAAGTATAGCATCAAATTCATTAATGGATAAAGGTATAAAATTCCACCTCATTTCACCCTCACCAATATTCAATAAAACATCCTTATAGGCCGTCTTACAGACTACACACATCCCAATTGGCATACTCACAACCACAGGTTCATTTAAATCACTTATTCCTAATTTATCATGCATCACATAATTTGATGATATAAATGAAAATGTTTCACCTAGGTCAATTAATGTACATGCTAGCTTACCATTTACGCGAGAACTGCCAGTAATCACGTCTAGTGATTTCTCTGCCTCACATTCTGTAACAATAAAAACTCTAACTTGCTACACACCACTCACAGTACCACCTTGCCCTATAGGTTAATTTTGTGATGGTCCAGCCATCCTACTCGCCTCATTATGTAGAACAGTAGACCTTGTTAGATTTGGTGGCCGACTAGTTCTCCCATTATAAGGAGCATCAGATGCCTGCATAGATTGTTCTCCTGATTGCCTCCTCGTACAATCCCTAGCATAATGCCCAACTTCATTATAACTAAAGCACCTAATCTCACCTTGATTACACCTTCCTACATGATTTTTCTTACATATGTTGGACCAAGGTATATTAACTTTACTTGTCCAACCATTCCTAGCATTAATTTGTCTAGATAGTGCTCTCATCAAAACTTGGCTTCCCTGTGGTCTATTACTACCTCCAATCCCTACATTGCCTTTAGAGTATGGGGAGAATCATGATTTCTTATCTCAGCCCCTCATCCACGGTTGTCACGACAGTCTAGCTTGTTGGTAGGATTTAATTTGAGTTGAGGCCTCTAATTCCTTGTCGAGCTTTTCTTGTTCCATGGCCTTCTCAACCCATCCTCTAAATGTTGTTCCAGCATACATATTCAATTCACCTCCTAGAGAGATATGTAACCCTTCACAAATTTTTTCAATTTTTGCCTCCTTAGTAGGGTAAATATCCTTTGTGTACTTATACAGATCCTCGAATTTATCAACATATTCCCTAACAGACAAGGGTCCTTGCACCAAATTGATAAATGAAGCCACTTTTTCCTTTTGATAGGTCTTTGTCAAATATTCCTTACAAAATTCTTCCTGACATATTTGCCAAGTCAAGGCTATACCAAACAAATTTTTAATCCTAGTCAACAAATCATCTGCCCTATCAAACATCAACCCAAATACACTGCCTATCTTCTCCTCCTCACTAAACTGCAATATTGTAAAGGCTTTTTCTACAGTTTTTATCCACTTATCAGCTTGGCCAAGGTCTAACGTACAATAAAAATCATATGCTCCACACTTTTTGGCATGCTCAATCATATCTCCAGGCCTTTTGTATTTCTTTTTAGACATTACTGTGGCCATAGTACGTGCCAATTCTGTAGTATCAATATGCATCATCGGCGATACAGGAAAATTAGCCACTTCCACTTGTACCAGTGGTGGTAGAGGTTGATGGTTATGTGCTCTTCTTGGCATATTAAAATTCAGCATCAGATTGGTCGATGCAGAACTACCTTGGTTACTACTAGATTGAACTTCCTACGCAACATTTCTCTCGTTGCCAGTAGAAGCCAATGATGGAGAAGATTCTCTTGATAGAATTCGACTCCTACTAGAGCCTTCTACCCAAGCTACTAGCCTTATTCCATCACCTTGGGCACCTCGACCTCTGCCTCTGCCTCCACCTTTACCTCTACCTTTACATCTACCTCTACCTCAACCACCTATCAAGCCACCTCCAGCTCTTGCCATCTTCCAGAATAGCACAGTATAATAGCACATTGATTGCACCGATAAGGAGGAACGTTATCCAAAACTAACCTCTAATGGTAACTGGCCTAATTAATCAATAACAGTTCAAGATGTTTACATAAGATAGCAAGAGAGGTATTAACTTCAGATACATATCATAAAGTGTATATTACCAAAATAGGAAAATACATATCTCTCTTCCTCTTCCACAGTACGCTTGATACTAAATCAACCTTATTCATATACTTTCAAAGGTCCTACACGAATTTCCCATATGCTGTTCCACTAAATTGCTAGCAACAATTTTGAAATCTTGACTTCACTTTCACACTCAAGTTATTAGCAGCTACTCTGTAAAAATTATATTAGGAGAGAGGTGAGTACTTTCAAGGAAATACTCGGTGAGTGAACAATAAGGAAGAGTAGCAAATGATATACGAAAATGAGAAGGAAAAATAAATCATGGTTTCATATATATACTCACAGTTCACTAGTGGTTTGTATTTTCTTCGGTCGTTAATTTATTTCAAATAACTTTGGTATTGTATTTCTTTATATATATTAACTATTCCAATGTATTCACAACTCGCAATAAATTCTCATTTTTTCAGAAAATAAGTAAATATCAATTTACTCAAAAGTATTTTACCATAAGTATTTTTTATAAAATAGTCCTGAATATTATAATATTAAAATCTCAAACGATCTCATTAACATTAATCATAATAAATGAACTTACTGCAATATATGACACAACTTAAGGAAATAGTTCATAATAAGAGCATTACTAGAGTAAACTACACACACATATAACATTGACATCAGATATAGTATGGCCCGCACTATACCGAAACCAAATAATAACGTCAGTATGCATACGACGTCTTAAGTGCGATTAGCACTTAAGCAAACAAACAAATATATATATATATATCTTATTTCCGTCAATTTCTCTTGAATGTCAAACCTTAGACAAAATATGTATCCGACCTCAGACAATGGCTATACATATATTCTAGGCATGATCTTACATCTACCAAATAAAATGTGCATCTGACCAAAATATGTATCCGGCCTCATGCAATGGCTATACATATTTTCTAGGCATGCCTTAAATTTTAAAGGTAAAATGTGCACCCGGCCTTAGGCAATGACTATACACATTTACCAGCTCTACCATGTTCTAGACATGGTCTTACTGTCACCAACATACAATTTTTATTCATTTATTTATTTTCCACTATTTAACATCCATGCATGTGCTCAATTTAAAAACATATTCAAAATATTCTTCTCAAATATTTCGCTTAGCTGTTATTTAGATTAAATATACATGTACATAATTTGATAATTCCATTCTTGGAAATTAAACACTCACTATTCACCATTTTACATTTATATTTAAATTTAAACTATAAAGCTCATACCTCATTTCATAATAAATAATATAGCATAGTTTATTTGAATAAAACATAATTTATTTAGTTCTTTAGTAGAAATTAATATACTTTTAGGTATATTAAGTTTCTAAATTAAATTCAAAATCAAGTGATTATCTCTTAAGTTTGTAACTCAACTTACAACATAAAAGGTCTCTTAATACTCACCAAAACTTAAAAATTCATTGCATCACTTTACTCCTAACTGGAGTAACTCAACTTACATCCACTATCCAGCATATCAAATGGCAATTATTAACTCATTTGATAAAAAAAAAAAAAGAGACTATATAAACTCCATCCCAAGGCTCTAATCTTTCAGCTGTACTATGAAAGGATTCATGAAAATATTTCTAAATGATTGTATAAATTAAACGTTCAATTAATAGTTCAAATCGGTTGTAGTTGAAAAGAATATCACCGAAGTTAATTAGGCGTAAACTAGTTAATCTTGTAAACCATTTAGAATTCAGTTTAAGGCCATTTAAAATTCAATTAAAATATATGGCCTCATATCTCCTCATTTCAATTATCCTAATGTAACTTAAGGAAGAATTCCTAAATTAGTTATATCAAGAGAAGAGCATATATTTACCTAAATGAACTAATCACACTTTAATAAGTGCATCACCAGAAATTCAAGACATTTGGGTCATCCAGAATCAATTTAACAATCAAATTGATAGCCATTTAACCCAAGATTACCGAATCAATTCAAGGCCTGTATGTTCCTCCTTTTTTTTTATTTACCTTCTTGATGGCTTGGTAAAACAAGCTAAATAAGGTCATGTTCACGTTTTCCCCTCTTCCTTGTATTTTATGATGCTAGCCAAGTTACTAATGCACATTTCTAGCAACTTCTAGTAATGCAATTCGGCATTAATTCCATAGGTATACAGCAGCATTTCTGCACTTATAACTCTCAAAATCCTGTAATTTATTTAACATAGGCAACGACAACTTAACCAAACGATTTAAGCTTTAATTTTTTGCCTTACACTCGCAAAATCCTGCTGCAAAACTCTTCTAAACAGCAGTAAAACACACTATTCTGCTGCAAAATTCACATTAATTAGCAGCAAATCACCCATTCCTTTCTCCTTTTATTTTGATCTGTCTTTTTTTTTTTTTTTTTTTGTCACATTAGCTTATTATTTAAACTCTACTTTCTGCAATTTCTCTCCTTGAGAATCAGCAGCAACTAATGTTGCACATAACCAAACTTAATATTAATAAAATTGCAAAGTTCACAGGTTACTAGCCATCCAACTTGATAACAACAAGACGGCCACTTTAGTCAGGATATTCAGCACTAATCCCATTTATTTGATTCCTGTACATCTATTTATACCATTCATAAGGTACCCCTTATTGCAAGGCTCAATACCTCGACAGCAAAATAACTCCCCTTCCCTCTTATTTTTCACTTACTTGCTCCGTTTTTAAAGCATTTTATTCAATTATTTAAGCAATATTTCGGCACTTCCAATTTATAAAATTATGCACTTGACTTGACTTCTATAACAATAGCTTAATTAGCCACAAATTATAGAGTTTGTGATGATTTAAAAATAATTATCTTAACATGATTCAAGAGGTGTTGTACAACAAGTTTTCCAAGAAATAACACAAAAGAAAACGTCAACTTCCAAGGCTGTTTAGAAGCACAATTTAACAGCACTTCCCATAGAATTCAGCAGTGGATAAATGGCAGCATGGTTTTCAGAATCACAGCAGATCAAGTACACGTTTTAACATGGTTTCGAAACTAAATGGTGCAACCAACATCCCAAAGGAACAACAAAAGACGCAATAAGATTTAGAACTGCCTAAGAGTCGAGTTTTAGAGAAGACGAGGACAGTATTAAGAACATCAACTCAAACAAGGAGATTGTTATAGACAACAACCATCATGGAAAGAGTGACAGTAACGCCAAATTTCAGCAAATAACAAAACTCAAGACAACCATGGGTTCGGTGTGTTCACGCACCTTTTGCAAGCTTCTTTGTCCCTCTCTCTCAAATTCCTCTCTTTGTTTTTCAAAGTGTTTTTCAGCTGGAAAAATGAGACTTCCACGTACTTAAAGAGCCCATTTCTTTTTTTACATTCCTTATTTGTTAAGCCAAATCTTAATGACTCGTTGACCCCACTTGTTTACATGTCCCACTTTCATCCACTTAATCATAAATATCACTTCCTAATTCCATTTTCACTCTCTTATCTATTCATTTATCTTCTTAAACTCCCTCTAAAATATGCACATTAGTCCTTAAACCATTTTCAAGCTCACTTGATCACCCGACTTCTTTCAATTTGTTTAATTGTGTACTCAACTTTCTTAACATCTAAATCCTTAATCTTTTAATTCATTTTCAACTCAATATCTACATTTTTCTATTAATTTCACTAATTTTGAGTGCCATCAAAATTTCAAAATTCTCACTTTTTGATCAAGTACAAGCTCTGGTACTCTAGTTCAGCTATACAAAAACACTTGACATACAATGGAGGGTACGGATGTTACAATTATATATATATATTTGTTTGCTTAAGCGCTAATCGCACTTAAGACGCCGTATGCATACTGACGTTATTATTTGGTTTCAATATTGTGCAGGCCACACTATATCCGATGTCAATGTTATATGTGTGTGTAGTTTACTCTAGTAATTCTCTTATTATGAACTATTTCGTCAAGCTATGTCATATATTGCAGTAAGTTAATTTATTATGATTGATGTTAATGAGATCATTTGAAATTTGAATATTATAATATTGAGGACTATTTTATATAAATGACTTGCTGTAAAATACTTTTGAGTAAATTGATATTTATTTATTTTCTAAAATAACGAGAATTTATTGCGAGTTGTGAATACATTGCAATAGTTAAATACATAAAGAAATACAATATAAAAGTTATTTGAAATAATTTAACGACTGAAGACAATACAAACCACTAATGAACTATGAGTATATACATGAAACCATGATTTATTTTTCCTTCTCATTTTCGTTTACCATTTGCTACTCTTTCTTATTGTTCACTCATCAAGTATTTCCTCGGAAGTACTCACCTCTCTCCTAATATAATTTTTACAAAGTAGCTACTAATAACTTGAGCGTGAAAGTGAAGTCAAGATTTCAAAAATTGTTGCTAGCAATTTAGTGGAACAACATATGGAAAATTATTGTAGGACCTTTGGAAGTACATGAATAAGGTTGATTTAGTACCAAGCGTTCTGTGGAAAAGGGAGAAAGATATGTATTTTGTTATTTTGGTAATATACACTTTTATGATATGTATCTAAAGTTAATAACTCTCTTGGTATCTTATGTAGACATCTTCAACTGTTATTGATTAATTAGGTCAGTTACCATTGGAGGTTAGTTTTGGGTAATGTTCCTCCAGCCCCAAGCGTCGACTATACACACTTCAAAATATGTATCCGGCCCCAGGCAACGGGTATACATATTTTCTAGGCATGCCTTACATCTTTAAAGTAAAATGTGCATTCGGCCCCACGCAATGGCTATACACATTTCAAAATACATATTCGGCCCCAGGCAACGGCTATACATATTTTCTAGACATGTCTTACATTTTCAAGGTAAAATATGTATCCAATAACATAGACTCAAATGTAACTTTTACAACTCTTTCCTCAACTTTGCTGGTCATGTCTTTTATATAAAAATGTTTATTTATTATGCCCACCATCTTGCATTTTCCAAATCGATTCCACTGATTATTTCCACGTTTTCACTAATACGCATTAATATATAAGTTTAATCATAAAACTTATTCATTATTCTAATACAAGTGATATGGCACAACTTAAATGGGTAGAGCATAGTTCAATAAATTTATTAGTGATGATTAATATAGGTATATATTTCAGAATTATGCTCTTGGAAATTAAATTCTCAGAGCTATTCCTTCACAAATATAAATTTAATTATAAGATTGTTCATTACTCGAAAGTAGAAAATATGCCATGACTTAACTAAATATAATGTGTTAGATTTTTCACGTTATTAATACTCATTGTTTAATAAATTAGTTATGTATATAATATAAGGCTATACCTTTGAGTATTAAGTTCTCGTAGCCATTCTTTTACCATAATAAATTTAGTTACTAAACTTGCTCATTATTATAAAATAAATAGTGGAATTCAACTTAAAGAAGTAAAGTGTAATTGTTCATTTACATTTTTGGTGCCAATTACATGTATATTATCTTTATTCAAATTCTCAAATTCAGACTCAAGTCCTAAGTATTACATCTTTATTAGGATAACATACTACTAATGACTTCATCTACACTTGAAAATCGAAGGCGTTATTCAGATCTCACCAAAGAAATCTCCGGTCTACGTCTACTACTCAGCATAAATATTGACATTTAGGAACTCACTCGATCATCAACAAAATATTATAAAGCACGGTTCTATGGTTTCTAAATGTTCAGCTGCCCTCAGTTTATTTTCAAGAAATATTTGCAAAGCAAAGTTATTTAAAAAAAAAAAAGCAATCAGTCATTGACATAAGCTATCTAAACTTGGGAAAAGTTCCACCGAAATCAACAAAACTCATTCAGGTTATTCAAAGCTTGATTCAACAGCCATGGAATAACCACACCCAAGGGATTTGCAATACTAAGCCATACCTATGTGTTCCTCTTCATATATATATATATATATATATAAACTCATTCAGGTTATTCAAAGCTTGATTCAACAGCCATGGAATGACCACACCCAAAGGATTTGCAATACTAAGCCAAACCTATGTGTTCCTCTATATATATATATATATATATATATATTGTAAGTTACATTCTTAATTCTGTAAGACAAATTAAGTGAATTTTTAAGCTGTAAATTACCCATGCTCTTCTTCTTTTTTTTTTTTTTGTTCTGTTTTCCCCTTTTTTTTTCCTTACACCATTAAAAAATCATTTAAACACCATTTCCACATTTCTCATTCACGAAATTCAGCAGCAAACCCAACGTTGCACAGCGGCAAAAGAATTGTCGACAGAATTATGAAGTTCATAACAATTCAAGAAGAGAAACTTAACAAGACTCGAGAGGGAACTGTGCAACCAAATTCCAGAGGAAGTAACACAGAAATAACGAATTTCAAACCCATTTAAGAATCAGAATTCAGCATGAAAGGCAATATTAAAAACACTAAATTTCAGCAGCAGAAATGGTTTAGCAAGAATTCAAATTTCTCAAAGAAGACAACACCAAAAACACAAGTTCCAGCAAGCAATGAAGAGTTCAGAACTGAGCTATAATTATATATATGGTATATTAGAGTGTATTATAAAAATTTTAATATAATAATTATATCGGTTAATAAGATATATATGTAGTATCAAAACTAATAACATCATGAAATTCTTCATAAACAGCTTTGCCACGCGAGCGAATCCATAACACATTTCTAAGCCTGCCTTCATCATTCACATCAACTAAATGAAAAAAATTCTATCTTTTTGTTACATTATAAAAATAACTTACAGACAGCTTCAGCATCAACATCACCAAGTCTGAGTCTTCTACCACTCTCAATAAAATTTCTACAATCCTTTGGCAAGCATCTAGATTATCTGGACCAATTGCTTGAACTTCTAACAATCTGACACCTTTACAAGACCTTAAGCCTGCTATATCATTAGCTTTCAATGTTTTCTTCATGTGAGCACTCAAATTCCTATGATCATGCATCAATCTATACATGTTAAGATCCAAATCATGATTATATTTTGTGTGGACTGAATTAACTTGCCAAATACCATTATATTGCAAAGCAACATTTATTTTTGCAGGACAATTTATTCTTTTAGACTTCTTCTCTGCATTTGTCTTCCTACCTTTGTCACAACTAATTGTTTGATATTTATGACCACTCTTTCCTTTAGAACTTTTTTTTTTTTTTTTTTACAACAGCAAAACCCTTTATTTTGGCATAGTCTCTATATGCCTTGTACAAATTATCCATAATTAAAAAGAGCATTCCGGAAAGAAAACCTATATATGTTCACATCAAAATTGTTCAATTCTTCTAAATTAGTATTTTGTGAATCTTGTATAATCTCTTATTCATCATCTTTAGAAGTTTGATCTTCATCGTCATCTATTTTTTGATTTATTGGGCTATAATCTTCAGTTATACCAAATATTGTTCCATAAATTTTTCTATATTTAGATTATTTGCTTTGTTTTCATTCTCCATAATATTAGAGCATAAAGTAGGATTTCAAAAAATTTATTTTTTTGTGAAATTGTTGGAATAGAGAATAATGAGTATAAAAGTTGAAAAAAATTTATTTGAAAAGATTGAACAGGAAGAAGCATTTTAAGAATATTTATTCTTATTGGTTATTGCTTATTTAAACTAATAGGAATAAATATTCTTAAAATAAGCAGCTATTGTAGGTAATACGTGGTAAGTTAAAATAATCGATAGGAATATTTATTCTAGTCTGTTTATGACCCTCCCAAATATTTATTTTAATCGGCTCTGCAAAAAAATTTATTGCTTATTTTAATAATTTAACAAATATTTATTCCTTTTTTTTTTTTGTAGAAACAAATATTTATTCTTATTTCTTAAAGAATGAAAATGTTACTACGTTACTACCTACTTGGCCCATAATGAAAAATCATACTATGCATTATTCTTCATAAGTTGTATATATGGCCTAAAACAGCAACAGGCAGGGATGAAGGAGAGCAAAATTTATTCCACGTACTATTATTGCAGTCTTTTTATTGCATGTAGTATTATTCCTATTTGATAAAGAATAACTTCACAGATAAGGAAGGAGAGCAAAAAAATATTTATTCCTATTTTATTTATATATGGTATTATTTTATATTTTATTCATGGCAATACATGTTAATAAAAAATTTATTTATTCCTATTTTATTTATATATGGTATTATTTTATATTTTATTCATAGTAATACATGTTAATAAAAATTTAGATAAAATTGTAGACAAAATTAAGGAAATAACAATATTTCACTAAAATTTTCAAATATTTTTTTTATTTTTTATCTAATATTTTAAAGGATATACAAATAATTATATTTAGCATTAATTAATTTGTGCTAAATTTTTTAATAAAGATTTTCTCAATTACAATAAAGATTTTTTTATATATTAAAAATTGCAATATAATCCTCAATGATGAAGATAAAATTTCTAATAAATCCTTTTATATGTGCTCTGTTTAGCATTATATATAAAGAGGTTACGATAACATTATTTGAAGAAAACATCTCTTTTCTAGGGTTTGGTTGTGTTTGCAGATCTTTTTCAAACTCTTTGATCTAAGGCAATGGTTGGGAAGAGGAAGAGGAAGAATAAAATAAAAAAAGAAGACATTGTCGAATTGGCCAGATCTCCTCAGAGATCTTTTGCGTTTGATCCTCAGTCGAATAAACAACCTCCAAGATTTTATTGCTTTTAGGTCAGTATGCAGTGCATGGCGATCATTAGCAATGAAGGAAGGGTTCAACTGTGAAGCTCCATGGCTTATGTTACAAGACAAAAGAAAAAGGACCTGCAGGTTTTTGAATCCTTCAGATTCTAAAATTAACATAATCAAAATCAAATGGCCACCTGCGAGAGCTGCTAATTCTCCAGAAACGGATTTCCTTTAACTTTAAAAGGATGGATTTTGATTTCAGAAAACGAAACCCAATTCAGCCTTTTGAATCCCTTTTCTTTCTCTCAAATTTCCTTGCCTCAAATTCACTATGTAAGAGAGGGGGAGCCATTTATCGTCAGGAATGTGGTTGATTTTGCATTATCTTGCACACCCAGTTGCTCGTCAAGTTTCATGGTGATGATCATATATGGTACAGGTGGTTTTGATAGAAAGTTAGCTCTTTACAAATACGGAGACCATGAGTGGACCAAAATTTTTACAGAATATTATAGATACAATAGAATCACACATCTCAATGGACGATTTTATTTTATTGGTGATCATAAACACGGAGAGAGATGCTTTGTTCTTGAAGTAGAAAGGATTCAAGATTCTATTTCGACACGTATTATAGCATATGATTATCCGCTAGCTTCTTCAAGGACTTGGTTAGCTGAATCGTGTGGAATATTGATGATGGCTTTTATGAAATGGAGGATGGAGATAACTAGTAGTTATGAACCTGCTGAATCTAATTATGAATTTGTAGTTGCAGAGTTGGACTTGGAAAGTGGAGGACTGAAGAAGGTGAATGATCTAGGAGACAGTGCCATATTTTTGGGAGAGAGTTTTTGTTCCTTGGTTCATTAAGTCTCCAGACATAAATACAAGTGTCATCATATATACTACTTGAAGTATTGGACAAGGAAAAGTTTTAAGGTTCATGTTTATAACATGCAAGATGGAACAGTTGATTCATTGTTTGAAGCTCCAAATCAAACAGCAATTTGGGTTCAACCCAGATTTTGATTTTGCTACTTATTCAATAGGTTCCAATTGTTAGTTAATGGCCTTTGTCTATGCAATTATCAATCTAAATTCAGTTTCAGCACTTAATTATTTTATATGTGTTAATTACTATATTTTTAATTAGTTGATCTTCTCATAATATAGCACTTATATATTTATTTTGTTTTTTTTAATAGTAAGGTTATATGATATAAGTATTGATAGACTACACAATAAAAGCAGTCTTCCCATTTTCAATCAATGATAAATTTGAATCATGTACCTTAAAATATTCTACAGTAAGAGAGGAATTAGCATTTGACTACTCTATCAATGGCATTTATTATGTTTATTTCTTAAGCAATTGTTGTTTACATTGAGCTCCTATAAATTAGTGAAGGCAAGATTGATCATCTCAGGTTGTTGTGACACTCCGACAGCAAATTCAAAAGTCCACAGGTTTAAGGATTTGTCATTTATATCTTTTAGGATAAAGGACTTCAGCTAAAAAGTTACTAATCCTTTGTAGCCATCCGTTGAGTAACCTATCTGAGTAATTGCACTATATTTTTTATTGCTTTTAGGTCAGTGTGCATTGCATGGCGTGATGGGTCCCTTCTAGTGGAGTGGAGCCCACAATTTGAAAGTTAAAAAAAAAAAAAGGTTTAAAGTCAGCACCGAATTCAGTGCTGACAAAATAAAAAAAATTTGTTGAAAATTTTGTCCAAGCCTTGGCTATAAATAGCCATTAGGATGGAGCAAAGAAATGAAGCAAGAGAGCCACAAGCAAAATAAGAAAAAGGAGAGGAAGCTTGTGAGGAAAAATTAAGTGAGTCCAAAGTATTTTTACTTTGATGAGAGTGAGAGAGTTTAAGAGTTTGGGAATTTTTTCTCAAAGGGTGAGTGACAAACTAGTGAGAAAATTATTTTTGGGGTGTGGGAAACACTTTGAGTGCCACTATTTTGGTGAGATCTCTTTTATTGTATACCTCTAGTGTTAATCTAGAGAAGACTCTCTCTTATACCTATTATTTTTATAGTGGAAGAATTTTTTGGAGTTTGTCCCGTGGACGTAGCCCAACACTAAGGGTGAACCACATTAAAATTTTGGTGTCATTTATTATTATTTATACGGCAGGTTTTACCGCCTATCTTATTCACCCATTTGCCGGTTTGACCACCTCCATATATTTATTTGCTTGATTATTTCTGCAGTAAATTTTATTTTGTCTTCGTGAACATTATTTCGTTGCGCCAACGCTGTCCAATTTTCCCAACAAGTGGTATCAGAGCCGTTGGTTTGTGTTCTGGAGGCATTATTAAATACTGTAAAGATGGAGGCTAAGACTAGCAAGATGGTCAGCTTAAATGGCACAAATTACCACATATGGAGAAACAAGATGAAGGATCTCCTATTTGTGATAAAGTTGCATCTACCAATTTTTACTAAGACAAAACCTGATGACAAGAATGATGAGGAATGGGAATTTGAGCATGAGCAAGTGTGTGGCTTCATCCGACAGTTTGTTGAAGACAATGTGTACAATCACATTTGTAATGAAACTCATGCACAGAAGTTGTGGAACAAGCTCGAGGAGCTGTATGCTTCAAAG